>AWOL01S0002922.1:4756-150673 GCA_000715115.1 Nicotiana otophora
CATATAAATACACATATATAATGTCATCTGGTCATGGGTCAATGTACATATATAAATGAATGCAATGCATGAAAAGTACGTCAATAAAATCTTTCGGAATGTCATAAGACCATTATACCTCTGATTAATATCATGAAATAAACTTTATCAACTTACGTATTTTCTGAGACCCATGAACAGATGATAAAATAATAGGATACATGGGGAATCAAGAATATAGACACCCCTAATATTTCTATGAATAGAGTCATTTATGAAAATTGCGTATTTTGCTCGTTTCGTTTGTATCATTTGTATCATGCCAAAAAGAAATAAGGGATAGCCTTAACATACCTGAGTCGATTCTCTTGACAGTCCCTTTAACACCCGTTGATTGCGACAACACGTAATGGCGGATCTAAGTAGGGAAAAATCCGTATGGTGTTCTTGATAAAGATTGTACCGTGCTCTCTTAGAATTGCAAATCTCGTTGCGATTACACCGAATAGCTTCGTTGCAAATCTCTTAGAGTTGCGAATCTGAATTAAAGCTTAATCCGTCTCTTGCCATGCTTAGAATCATACCTTAATAAGGTAAATTTCTTAAAATTGTTGGATTTTTGTGGGCCCTACTTAATAAGGATGTCTTGTATAATTTCGTATAAAAGTTGCTTGGCAGATCCGTTACATTGTAGATGAGATTAAGCATCTCAATTTTGTGCTTTAAAGAGACTTTTATATTAGTAGGTGTGGGTCCCACTTCATGCGGCTTTGTTGGCCAAAGACACCTCCACATTGTTGCCACCTTTTATGTGACTTTAAGAGTCACCATCTCTTAATACAAGGGCCGCCACGTTTTGGGAATTTAGCTTATCCAAAGAATTATAATTAATTACCCACTAAGTTTTAATTAACTTGCTAATTCTTTCATTAACCAGTAATCCACATAATTAAGAATTAACTCAATTTGCTTAAAATATTACTCACTTTTAACACACTTTATACACCTCACTATCATGGCCATGTGATACCTTGTATGGTATTAGTCCATAAATATCGAGTATTTTAGCTCGGGCCGTATTTTATCCCAAAATGTCAAACTTCGACGAAATTTATTTTTTTCGATTTGCTTACCCTCCCTCCTTCACGAATTTACTCATCACTTGTTTTGAAATAGCATAATGCTTATAATCTCAAAATAATCTCATTCCCGAACTTTACGTCGATTAACTTACGACGAAACTTTAACATATGTAAATGCGGGATGTTACAGGAAGGAATGATGAAATCCTTGTGCTTGTGTTCTTCCAACTCCTCCTTGGCCTCCTTAGGTCGAAATTGTGTCAAAAGTCGTTCTAAAATGGTGTTTTGATGTATTTAAGCCGCCCCAAAACAAACCTCGGAAGAAACTACCCTTTTTTAGCGGAAATGAAAAGTTACTCTAATATTTTTGTGCTACCGCGCCGCAACATGCGACGCGCTTTTGGCATTTTCCATAACATATTAGAAAACAAAATCTGGGCATAATATTTGCACTGCCGCACAGCCCCATGCGGCGCGGCTGTGCAATTTTCTTAGAGTGAAATCGCTGATTCAGTTTTTAACTTCCAGACTTGGTCCTCGATCCCCAATCATGATTCCGGCTTAATTGCTTGGGCTTCTATTCAGACTTCAAAGCTCCAACTTGTTCGATTTAGCTTCCGAATAGTTTTTACTCGAAATCACTTCCTACAAGGCATAAAATACATAATAAGTGCAATAACTAACATTTAAGCTCCAACACAAATAAAAATGCAGTAATTTGAATGCAATACTACGGCTAAAACACGAGTTTCTAGCCCACCATCAATTCTTAAAAGTTTTTAAGTTGCATTTGAGGATAAAGTTATAAAAATAAGACCAATCATTTTTGGATGTCGCTAGTTAAAAAATTACGTAAATTAAGATTGAATTATTAAAGTGTACCAAATAAATTCATTGTTACTGACATATTAAAAGTTGGAAAAATACTTTTGAATTGGGTCCAAGGTGTCCAGAAAGCTGTTGGGCCGCGAGTAAACTGTTGCTCTCTCGGCTTCAAATAACTGTCTTGGTTTGGGCCTAATCACGTTGTATTGGTCCAACGTAACGAAACTTAAGCCCGAGAAGAAATGTTGTTAATTTACCTAACGTTTCCAAAGACAAATGAACTCGGTCATTGCATGGTCAATTTCTGCATTAAGTAAAATTTAAACAACAATGTTAGTTAGTGCTATTATGTAATGAGTTTCATGAGTTGTAGCAAGAAAAATACCAGAAGTCATCTGCCTAATAAACGGTGCTCTTTGAATTACAGTTAATTATGAGTCAATTAGCTTCTCGTGTTTAAGTCCAATTTCTAGACCACTAGTTCTTAAGTGATTAGATTAAACTTCTTAAAGTGATTGCTAAGATACTACTCAGAAAACACTAGAAAAGTAAGTGGAAAGACAAAAAGGGTAAGGAAATACATTAAGAAAAAAAAAGTTAAATGCCTAAAACTATGGAATACATTAAAAACTCAGCATTATGATGTGTGTCAATAGTTTGAAAGTGTGTTTCAACATTTTAATTTAATAAAGCACTGTTCTTCGACGTATGAGCTCAACTTTTATGTCACGACGAGTCTTATTAACATCAATTCATTGCTAGAGACGAAAGAGCAAATGAAATCCATTTTTTCCTACAAAGCACGACTGGCTGTTGTCTTAATAAGCCCCCTCACATCCAAAATATGAAAAGAGCTAACGAACAGAACAGTTCCCCACACGACAACACTAAAATTCTATGGACAACTTCCCTTTTCTCCCTCTTTTTTTCAGTTTCACGTTAATTTTTCTTTGAGAATACTAATAGGAGTAAACTGATTGCTGAAGTTTGACCACTGGTCATCAGGAGTACTTTCATTTTAGATGTCTTCTGTCCTTTGTTTTCGTCCCTCGAGATATTGAGGATAATCAGTTTCAAGGCAAATGTTTGACACTCGAGCAACTTCGTTCCTCGCAATCAAGGGTGCACCCTCCTATATTCTTTTGTTAGCAGTTTGTGACCGGTCAGTAAATTTAGAGGCTAATCTAGTTTAAATTTAATGGATTCATCTTTTAAAATTATTAGCATTGTACTTATTGTACTGTTAATATTATGGATTCAAATATAATATTTGTTAAAATTTTAGTAGGATTTTACATATAAATTCATACTCCGTGTCGAAGTTATGAATTCAACTGTACACTCACGTAGTCGAAAGACAACATCTGCCTGTCTGTAATCAACATATAGTCCTAATAATATGTAAGTGAACCCTTATTTTCTCTAGAAATGTGGTGTCTGATACCCCCTCATGATTAATTTACATTTACTTCAAGTAGATCTATTAAGACATATAATGCGTTCTCTATCAAAAGTTCTCGATTTTCAAAATTCAAAGCAAATACCTTTAGAAAAAGGAATAATTACAACCGTTCTACCACTACTATGTGGTATATGTAAGTGACAATTGCCTAATCCAAGGGGGAAAAACCATTAAAGAAACCCCAAAAATAATAGGAGTGCAGTAGAAGCACCTTGAAATGACATGGACACACGTGGAGCACACAAATAAAGAATGCCATTGGAGAGAATAGGAGATCAAATTAGGGGACCAGTTGACATAACTTTGTGCCACAATTGGAGCCGGCAAACCCTCAATTGTGTTTTTCTGCACAAACGACCAAGTCAATTTTGCAATCATCTCCTTAACTAAGGCTTGGGTCATAAAATAAGACCTTCCCACCTATCTTATTTTTTTTCTAATGGATGACGAGAAAGTTAGTCACCAAAGTGGGGTTATGACATGGCCAAGACCCCTTATTGGAAAATGAAAACTATGGAAAAGAAACAGATTTTACTTTTTACCTTTTCCAACATTTAAACGCAAGCAATGATGCTTCCCAACTGAAGTTCTAATCCATGAAAAAAGTCTTTTGTTTGGAAAAGAAATTTAAAAAGTGGGGTAAAGATAAGAAAGGTCATCCCCTTGCTTTTGTGAAAGTCGGTGCAATTTGATCATCTTCCTTTCCTTTTCTCCTTTTTACCCTTTGTTGAAAAAGATCCAAACCCCGACATGTCACTAAGCTATACTTTCTTACTTGGACTCTTTGTCCTCACGCTAGGCCACAACCACATCATCCTTATTCATATTTCCTCTTTTGCCCATCCACATCCCATGAAGGGTTGTTCATGGTTCTATTTTGATTTTTTCCTAAAAAGAAACCAAACCAAATAAGTCGATTTTTTAAATATTAGAATCAAACCAAACCAATTAAGTCGGTTTTTTATCGATTTGGTTTTTGTCGTTTTTTGATTTTCTCGGTTATTTATCTGTTTTTTTAAAATATGAAACATACACTACCAAACGCATATTCCGACGACTATATTTTTAACGTAACACTATTAAACTAATTGTTCTTTGAGAAATCTATCATTTACCAAGATATATTGATGATAATTGACTCAAATAGTGATGAATAATTTAAGTACTCAATTAAAAATCGATTATTTTTAACATGAAATAAATTATTGTACTTAGCAGAAGCTGTCTCTTATACACATCTATCTATCATTTACCAAGATATATTGATGATAATTGACTCAAATAGTGATGAATAATTTAAGTACTCAATTAAAAATCGATTATTTTTAACATGAAATAAATTATTGTACTTAGCAGAAGAAAACTAACAATCAAACTAGAAGACAAAGAATTAGATTATTATAATAGCAAAGAACTAGACTAAAAATACAAATGACTAATATTTACTATAAAATTTCAGAAGCTTTATATAAAAATATACATATATATAGGTGTAATAATAAATTTAAATAGCTACTTTTATAGTCGGTTTGATTCGGTTTTTTCGGTTATTTTTTTATTAAAACCAAAACCAAATCAAATTTGATCGGTTTTTAAAATTTAAAACCAAAACCAAACCAAACCTAAAAAGTATCATTTTTTTAGTCGATTTGGTTCGTTTTTCGGCTTGGTTCGATTTTTCGGATTTTTATGAACACCCCTAAATCTCATGTAGTATCCATGGTGCTTTTTATATTAAAACTTAAATATAGCAGGTTTTAAGTCGAAACTATGTGTTCTAAAATATTCACTTAATGATATTTATATAATTCTATGTTTAATATTAGCATAGGTTAAGTTGTTAACTGGTTTTTGACTTGTAAAATAGGTTAACATGTTAGACTAATAATTAAAAGAGCAAAGTCACCTCTAGCCTCCGTCAAAATTCTTTATATTCAATAGCTATATATATATAGATTATTATTTTGACAGCGACTATACAATATCCAACACAAGCTTACCCCACTCCCTTCTCGCACCTATTCCAGCAGATAGCATCTTCTTCCAATCCATCTTCTAATCTATAAGGGAATCAGGCTGCAGTTGCCATATAGGAAATTTTGAGAATCTGAACTATATCTTCTTTTTCCTTTTTGTTCTCTCTTGACGAGAAGTGCTAACTTCCCTCCCCAAAATAAGAATATTTGCCTCACTTTTGGATTGTCCCAAATCAAGACTTTTTAACAAAATTTATACTTATGTGTTTAATACTCTCTGTTGAAATTTACATCAATTTATTTCTTTTCAAGTTTCTTCAAATTAATATTCACTTTATCGTAATCGACTTTCTTGAGAATGAATATTACATGACTTCTAAATATTAAAATAAACTAAAAATCTATTATCTAGTCCGCCTTCTATCCACATTTTAAACACTACGTTAATAAGCTCATTTTAAGTTTACCTTTTTAAATTGATAACTCATATAGAAGTTAAAGAAACACAATTTGAACTTTACGAGAGGGAAAAAAAGCTATACTCAATGGTGTATTTACTATCTGCATTTCATTTTTTAAATGTTTAATATACATATATACCTATTTGGGTATATTCCTAAAAGAGTGTGTGGACCGAAAATTTATCAAAAGGTAAACTTGTCAATTTTATTTAACTTCATCGGAAAATGATTAAGCGTTTACTTTCAAGTAATTGGACGTTAAATGTGTTCAATACACTAATGGAATCAAGACTTATGGGATTTAAAGGACTTAATTTCATGACATACCTTTTACAACTTTTACAATAGGCAACTCCTTTTTAGACCATTCTTTTTTTTAAAAAAAGATGAAGAATAAATTGTGAGCTCCGTTTGTTTATGGTCAGATTAATACAAGATTCTCATTTTCTATCATTCACGTTATCTCAAAACATATCACTTTTTATCATCAGTAGAACAGTATTTTTCTTTTCCTTTATCATTATAGCAGTAAGGAAAACTTTATAAAGTGGAAAAGATATTCTGCCTTTTATGGATATGATTTTCATGTATAGTAGATGCATTATTTTTTCACAAGTGTTTTGGAGTAAATATTCCAAATTGATGACAAGAATTTTAAGAAGGTACGGAACAAATAAAAGATAGGTCCTCACACCTCAACGGAGCACAGTGCATACAGCAGTACAAAATAGAATCTGAGGTAGAGCTGAATTCATGGAAATTTCCTAACCAAAGCTTTTTCGGTATCAACAACAACAACAACAACCAAGTATAATCCCATTAGTGAGGTCTGGAGAGGGTAGTGTGTACGCAGACCATACCCCTACCCTGGGTAGAAGGGCTGTTTTCGATAAACCCTCGGCTCTCTCACTCCAAAAACTCCCACCATGTTCTTGGGGTGATTCGAACTCATCATCTCTTGGTTGAAAGTGGATGATGCTCACTACTAGATCAACCCACTGTTGTCAGCTTTTTCTAGATTATAATATATTATTTTATTATTGTGAACTATTAGTATATATAATTATATATATGTTACCGTTGTTATCTTAACCTGATAACATAACATATTAATATTGTCCATGTACACTTTATTTATTTAATGAAAAAATGTTTAATGAACATAGTTTAATTTTTGTAAATGGATAATACTGATATATATTTTTACATATTAATAATTTTGTGAATGAGAAATGTTTATATATAAAGAAATACATACTAATATTGTTCATATACAAACATTAAACTTTGTTCATTAAATAAACGTGGAAAATATAGATAAAAGAAAACCTTATCCACCTCCCTAAAATTCTGGCCTCCATCATTGCCAACTTCTACGCTCCAAATTCCTCAATCCCCCACGGAATCAAATACCTATAATACCAAATCATTGGCGGGTCCCTATCTTGTCTCATCCCCCATCTTTTTACTAATATCTCTAGCACATCCTTCGCACGTGACAATGTGTTTCTCTTTTTCCTTTTTTCCTTTTTCCTTTACCTTTTACTATATCTTGCGGGACCAATATTATTATTTTCCTTTTCTTTTGTTTTATGATAATGATGCTCACACTTTCGACTATTTTATTGGATATTTATTATCTATATTAGTATATGTTGTGTAATATGTTCTTTAAGACTTAGGCGGATAGAATAATTACCCACTATTATTTTTATTTTTTTAAAACCATATGCATACAAAAACATTCTCTATATGTATGAAAAGTATTAAATAAGCCAAAGTATTAAATAAGCCATCAATAGCTAATCCAAAAGCTCTCGGCGTATGATAGAGTGAAAATACTATCGTACGCCACCACCACCGGAAATGCCACGAGGATGACCCAGGAGACCTGCGATAAGTGCGGAATTGAAGGAGATACCATTGAAAGGACCTATAAGAAAGTCTGTAGAGGAATTAGATGAGATAATTACGGATGTAACAGGAAAAAGCCCAATGGAACAGTGGTCAGCCCTAACTGCAAAGGGGTTAAAGACCCCTCTGACAATGGAGGGGAGCTCAAATTCAGTACAATCAGTGGAGAACAAGAGTGCAACTATCACAGTTGAAGGACCAAAGCAACCAAGAGGTGAGAAGGGACCAGAAACATTTGGTGCATAGAGGAAATTGGAATTACCAACATAGCCGGCAGAAACGACAAAATAGAAGAACCTTTTCGCTGAGAACAAGATGGCTACGAGAGGTATGAATTAACAGTACGCAGCACCTACTATTAAGAATGGAGTCAAAGTTGCAAACCTAGACAAAGAGGTGGTTGAACGAGCCACTGAGCGATAGAAAATGGCCTTACTTGTGTATGTAATGGGAGATACTCCTACTATAGATGTTTTTGAAAGATTTGTGACATTTTAATGGAATTTTATTTCTAAACCAACAATATACCTGCATAATGATGGGTAATTTGTGGTCAAATTTGCTGCTATGGATGATATAGATGTTGTTCTTTATTCAGGGCCTTACATGATGAATAACAAACCAGTTATTGTTAAAATGTGAAATGTTGATTTTGATTTTAATGATGATGGGTTGAATACCATCCCACTATGGATTCAATTTCCAAATCTACCACTGAATTGCTGGGAGGATGACTCATTGAGCATAATTGGAATCACAGTGGGAGTTTCTCTATATGCTGATGCTTGCACCAGAAAGGTAGAACGTATATCCTATGTTAGAATTTTGGTTGAGATGGACATCACAAGGCCACTTCCCAAACAGATCATGGTGGAAGATCCAAATGGAAGGGAATTTGAACAGGAAGTATGGTGTGATTGGATGCCTATGTACTGCAATAAATGCTTGCAATTGAGGCATGTGTGCCCGGAACCACAGAATGAAGCTATGCCAAAACAACAGAAGGGGAGATATCAAAAGCCTCAACAATTGTGGACGAAGATAAGACATTAGGAGTGGGAACTACAAAGTGTTCAGGGCATACTAAAGGTTGCTGTACCACAAATCCAAATACAATGTGTGAAACTGAAGGGAAATGAAACTATACATCAACAAAGTCTTTCAAAAGGCCCTGATATGCCTACAAAGGAAGAAGGTTGGAAGACTATCAAGAATAAGTCTGTTTCAAAAGGGGCCAAGAATGTGGAAAAGAACCTAGGGGTGAGCACATCTAATGGGTTCAACACTCTTGCACCTTCGAGCTCTCAAATGCCAGCACCAGTAAATCAGACAAGTACCAGAGGTATGAATAGCAGGGAAGTGATGCAGGTTACAAACGACCCTTTTATACCAAGATGAATATATTAGCATGGAATGTTAGATGCTTGAATAAAGTTTATAAACACAGAGAAATAAAGCAATATATTAGAGAAAATAAAGTAGTTTGATAGAAATAATTGAGCACAAGATGAAGCAACCTATGCCAGTGAAGATTATTCAAAAAATTACTAGGAATTGAAAGTGGACTGACAACTATGTACCAAATAACAGAGGGAGACTATGGATTCTGTGGGATCATGGGATACTGGATTTTACTATACATAGCTTTTCCACACAGCTGATCAATAGGAAGGTTCTTATCTACCAAGTAAACAAAGAGTTTTGGATATCAGCAGTATATGGACTGCACACTATTGACCATAGAAAGACCATGTGGGAAGAGTGATGGTAGGCTAGAAACTCTTATTTTAGCCGTAGTATTGCACTCAAATTACTGCATTTTACTTGTGTTTGAGCTTGAATGTTAGCGTATTGTACTTATTGTATGTTTTTTACCTTTTAGGAATTGATTTCGAGTAAAAATGATATTCGGAAGTTAAATCAAATAAGTTGGAGCTTTGAAGTCTAGTAAAAGCCCAAGCAATTAAGCCGGGATCATGTTCGGGGGTCGAAAACCAAGTCTGGACATAAAAAAAAAATGAGAAAACAAATTCACTTTGAGAAAATTGCACTGCCGCCCCGTGGGCCTCATAGCACTAGTGCAATTTTCCTGCAACGTGAAAAAAAAACTCAATTTCTGGCCAAATTTACACTGCCGCGCAGCATAGGGCGACGCGAGGCGCGGCGCGACAATGCAAAAAGTGTCTAGATATGAATTTTTGGCACGTTCTGGAATTCCCTACATACGCGCCGCTTGGGGCGGCGCGGGTCACGACGCGGTAGCACAAAATGTTAGAGTGACTTTCCATTTTCGCTAAAAAAGGGTAGTTTCGTTCGGGATTTATTTTGGGGGCGGCTTAAATACACCAAAACACTATTTTAGATGGACTTTTGATACATTTTCGACCTAAGGAGGCTTGGGAAGAACACAAGCATAAGGATTTCATCATTCCTTCCTCACTCAAGATCCGAGTTTGGATTGAATTTATGTTTTCCTGCACTTTAGTTATATTTGTGAAGAACTTCTCCATGTCTGTGAAGTAGGTTCTTTTGGGTTTTGATGAATTTGGTGTATTGATGATTATTTGTGGATTATAACTCTATTTTTATGTATTTGAATCGTTTTGAAAGATTTAATTGTTGCATCTATATTTACTAGTTCATATAATCAAGAGAGGCATAACTTGTGATATCTTTTCATTATATTGTTGGTTGAGTTCATAGATTCTTCTAAGTAATCGAAGGAGGCTAGTTGGATTATTGATTAAACCTAGCTAGGAAAATAATCGAAAGAGATTTTCCTAAAGACCGATCCACTACGCAATCTTGCACATTTTTACAGTGCTTAAATTGGTCCATCTCGTGAGATTAAGACTTAATCGAGAGAGGAGTTTTTGCTGAACGTTTGAACTAATAATAGAGTGAATTCGAGAGACTCACTTGAATATTATAAGTGAATTATCTAGATTTAGATTCCGAACAATTATCATGCACCTATCCTGTCAAAACCCTATGCTCTCCCACTAATAACCTTAGTTGCTTATTCCTTGTTTCGATAGTCACTTGTCAATACCTGTAGATTTTAGATTCTTAGTTAAATTTTATTATTAATCATATAAATCTCAACTGTTGATCCTCCTGGATATTAATAAAGTTAAAAACTACGAGAATACTATTTAAATCTAATCTCTGTGGATATGATATTATACTATACTATCTTTGACTAGCGAGCACAATTTAAGTGTATGTTTTGCGCTCGTCAAATTTTGGCGCCGTTTCCAAGGATTGACAATCTATAGTGTTTGAAATAGTTTGTAGTGCTAATTTAGGAATTTATTTTTATTCTTACTTTTATTTTATTCTTCACAGGTTTCTCCTCCGTGTGCAAGCAACAAGATAAGTCTGTGGTGTATGACATGATCTTCTTGTAAAGAAGTAATACCCCACAACTCGGAATTGAAACAATACTTGCGGGAACTGAGGAAGGAGAAAGAGTTCACCGTAAAGTTCTTGGGGCAACCTTCAACCCAAGAACACATGGCTAATAATGATGACAACGAGGTAGAGTCAGTTGCAAGGATAACATTTGAGGTAGCCCGTAGAGCTGCTGAGGAAACTGTTGAAGACAATAGAGGTCGAAGATTCAATCTAAATCAACCCTTGATTGAAGACCAGTTCGAGAATGCGGTACCAAGGCCTGGTAGAGCATTGAGTGACTATGCTAGACCAGTCTACAATCAAGGATTGTCAAGTGTTAGACCACCTCCAATTGAAGCAAATAATTTCGAGTTGAAGCAAGGTTTCTTCAAACTATTCAAAACATCTGCGTTTTCAGAGGGAAGATGAACGAAGATCCAAACATGTATCTGATGGACTTCGAGGAGATTATGAACACCTTTCAATACAATAGGGTGTCACAAGATGCAGTGTATTTAAGGGCATTCCCCTTTTCACTTAAAGATGATGCGAAACAGTGATTTCGAAGCTTGCCAAATGGATCATTTAGAATGTGGTAGGAAATGAGCAGGAGATTTCTTGATAAATATTTCTCCTCAGCTAAGACAGGCAAGTTTATAAGAAAAATCATAACTTCTGCCAGAAAGAGAATGAAACTATTTTTGAAGCATGTGAGAGGTTTAAGGTGATAGTTAGAAGGTGTCAACATAGCGGAATTGAACTCTGGATGCAACTCCAGGATTTTTGGGATGGATTGACACCAGCCTCGCGTAGAACATTGAGCAATGCAGTTGGAAGCCCTTTTATGAAGAAGGCTCCAGAGGAGATAGTTACAATTGTTGATGAGTTATCCGAAGATGCTAATCAGTGTCCCTCTAAGAGTGTGGAAAGAAGAAAATCAACTGGTTTTCACCAAGTTGATGCTACTACATTTGTGCAAGTACAACTTGATGCTATGACTAAAGAAATATGAAAGCTAACTGTAGCTTCGATGCAAAATGTACACCACACAACTTGTAATATATGTGGAAGAGGACACCCTAGTCATGAGTGTCAAGCCTCAACTGAGAAAGTGAATGTTGTAGGAAACTATAATTTTAATGCAATGGGTCAGAGGAACCCCGGCTTTTCATGGAGTTAACCCGGGGATACTGCAAATGCATGGCAACAAAACAACCCCAGATTCCAGTAACAAGGAGCTCCAAGTTTTCAAAATCAGCAGTATCAATCTCCAAAGTCGAATCAATCCAGCATAGAAGATCTTATGAAGTCCTTCATTATCAAGAAAAATGAGAGGCTTAATGTACATGATGCCACTATCAAAGAATTGGGTACATCTTTTCGAAGCCTAGAAAACCAGGTTGGGCACTTTGCTACTCTAATGTCTGAGAGAGTTCCAGGAACACTCCTGACTGATACAGAAAGAAATCCCAAAGAGACAGTAAACGCTGTAACTTTGAGAAGTGAGTAAGAGTTGAAAGATCTCACCCCAATCCAAAAAGATATGAAACATGAAAAATAAAGCGGGGAGAAGCTGAAGAATAGTGTCGAAAAGAAGAAAGAAGGAAAATTGAGAAGGGAGGAACCTGAGGCGAGCAAGCATATGCCTGCGCTGCCTTTTCCCCAAAACTTAAGTAGAGAAAAGCTGGACAAGCAGTTCGAGAGATTTCTAGATGTGCTGAAACAAGTTCGTGTAAACCTACCATTCACAGAAGTGCTCTCACAAATGCCGGCTTATGCCAAATTCTTGAAGGAGATCCTGACAAATAAGAGGAAAATAGAGGAGACCTCAACGGTTAAGCTCACAGAGCATTGAAATGCAATATTGTAAAATAAACTCCCACAAAAGTGTGAAGAACGAGGGAGTTTTACCATACTTTGCTCTTTAGGCACTGCTAATTTTGATAAGTCTCTATATGATTCTGGTGCCTTAATTAATCTAATGCCTCTATCTATTTATAGGAAACTGTAGAAGTAGATTGGACAGATAAGGTCTACACCAATATCTTTGCAGTTGGCAGACCAAACGACTCTAATACCCGAGGGAATAGTTAAAAATATCTTAGTTCGGGTAGATAAGTTTGTATTTCTTGTAGATTTTATAGTGGTGAAGATGGAGGAGAACAAGGAAGTACCCCTCATCCTAGGAAGACCATTTCTAGAAACGGATAGAGCAATATTAGATATACATGAGAGAAAAATCATGCTTAGAGTGGGTGGGGAGACTGTGACTTTTGAGATGAATGTAAAAACAGGGGTGAAAAAGGAGAAGCTAGCTGCTAGTGTTGTGTGGAAAGTGAAGGGCGTGAAAGAGAAGGCTGAAGTAAGTGAGAAATATAAGTGTGTGGTGTACCCCAAGAAGGCTGAGAAAACGCTATCTGCATGGATGCGTACACTAGTTCGGGCGCGAGGGATGGAGCCCAACTTTGACTAAAACCCCGACTAGATATTCAGAGAAAGTTTCCTTACCTCTTGCTTTTTATTTGTGTGTCATAGGGATATGCCACAATTTAAAGTGTGGGGTGAGGATGCATATATGTATAGAATGTATAAATGTATATGTGTTTTTTTGTAATTCAATTGATTGGAAAGTTTGACAATTTTGACTTTTCCGACGATGGATTTCCTCGGTTGTCTTGTTGAGGGATTAAAGTTGAAGAAAATCCCCCTTGGTTTTTTTTTGTGTCGCGGTTCTTTTTTAAGGGTTTTGTTTAAACCAGGTGTAGTTAGTTTTATTTTTTTAGGAGTAGAAAATCTTGTGCTGCGATTTTAAATGAAAGCAATATCTCTTGACTTTATTATGCCTTGAGAATAGTAAGTGCTTTAGTTGTGACACTTATGCTTAGTTTTTGACTCTTGTATAAGTATCTTAAATTGTATGATCTTAACTTTGCTTAACTGCTTTGACTAGAGTATCTTAATGAGTCCGATCCTGAGTGAGTTTTGTGCCATGTGTGTATGGGGTTTTGTGTTATTCTGTGAATTGCATTTGATATTTAGAACTTGCCCCGTGTGTTTACAAAGCAAAATAGTAGTTTTATTGAGTAATGGAGGTGATATAGGCGTTTCTTTGTTGAGCCAGTTATATGTTGTTACCCATCTAATTGTTATGTATCCTAGTTAACCCCTTTGAGCCTGTAATTCTATTTCTTTGGCAATCATATTACAAGACTTACCCAATTGTTTGAATTGACTATCTATTTGAACCTTCTTACCTCTCACGAGCACTTGAAATTGTTATGAACTTTGTCAAAGTTAAAGTGTGGGGTGTTGGTTTGGCTTTTGAGTGGAACTATTGAAATAAGGAGAAAGGTGCATTGTTTTGAAAAAAAAAAGAGCAACTTGAATTGAAAAAGGAAATGAAAAAAATAGTTGGATGGTTGCGAAAAAAGATTTCTTGATATTGGTAATTTTTGATGTAATTGCGTAAAGAAGTAAGGAGTTGACATATATTGACGTGAATGTGGAGTTATGGTTTAACATAAGTATGGATTTTGAATGGTTAAATTGTATGTATTAAAGTGCTTAGGTAGGTGTAGTCATGCTTATATCCAAATGTATCTTACCCATCCTGCAACTTACATTACAACTAAATAAAATCCTACTTGATCCTTGACTGAATGAGCTCAATTAGTAGAGTAGTATATTACGGGCAAGCTTATGGTACGTCTCATGTGGCACATGAATTTTATTTCTGAGAGTGAGTTAATTATTTCTATCTTGAATTCCTAATTGTTCTTGAACTTTATTATGTGCGGAACTATTCTCTATTGATTGTGTGAGGGCACACGACTTGTGAAGGAAAGGTAATCTCTATCGCTTCTATGTTAGAGTAAGTGAGCAGGTTTTTGAAGATAATGTATGGTGCTTTTGAGTCAAATTTTGAGGCAAGGACGTTACGTGAGAGTGCTTAGTCTAATTCAAATATTCTTGGCATGATGCGTTAGGGAAGTTGTCTGACAAGAAGGTCGTCTCTATGTGAAGTGCAGTATGATTGCTCGAGGACGAGCAATGGTTTAAGTGTGGGGTGTTGATGGTAGGCTAGAAGTCGTGTTTTAGCCGTAGTATTGCACTCAAATTACTGTATTTTACTTGTGTTTGAGCTTGAATATTAGTGTATTGCACTTATTGTGTGTTTTATGCCTTGTAGGAATTGATTTCGAGTAAAGATGATATTCAGAAGCTAAATCGAACAAGTTGGAGCTTTGAAGTCTGAGTAAAAGGCCAAGCAATTAAGCCGGGATCACGTTCGGGGGTCGAAAACCAAGTTTGGAGATCAAAAAATGAGAAAACGAATTCACTCTAAGAAATTTGCACTATCGCCCCGCGGGCATCATAGCGCTAGTGCAATTTTCCTGCAAAGTGAAAAAAACTCAATTTCTGGCCAAATTTATATTGCCGCATCGCATGGGGCGGCGCGACAGTGCAAAAAATGGCTAGAAATGATTTTTTGGCACGTTCTAGAATTCCCTACATGCGTGCCGCATGGGGCGGCACGGGTCGCGGCGCGGTAGCATAAAAATGTTTGAGTGACTTCCCATTTCCGCTAAAAAAGGGTAGTTTCATCCGGAGTTTGTTTTGGGGGCGGCTTAAATACACCAAAATACCATTTTAGATGGACTTTTGACACAGTTTCGACCTAAGGAGGCTAAGAAGGCTTGGGAAGAACACAAGCACAAGGATTACAGCATTCCTTCCTCATTCAAGATCTGGGTTTGGATTGAATTTATGTTTTCCTATACTTTAGTTACATTTGTGAAGAACTTCTCCATGTCTATGGAGTAGTTCCTTTTTGGGTTTTTATGGATTTGGTGTATTGATGATTGTTTATGGATTATAACTCTATTTTTATGTATTTGAATCGTTTTGGAAGATTTAATTATTGCATCTATATTCACCAGTTCATGTAATCGAGAGAGGCATAACTTGTGATATCTTTGCATTATATTGTTGGTTGAGTTCATAGATTCTTCTAATTAATCGAAGGAGTCTAGTTGATCATTGATTAAACCTAGTTAGGAAAATAATCGAAAGAGATTTTCCTAAAGACCGATCCAATACGCATTCTTGCACATTTTCACAGTACATAAATTAGTTCATCTCGTGAGGTTAAGACTTAATCGAGAGAGGAGTTTTTGCTGAACGTTTGAACTAATAATAGAGTGAATTATCTAGAGTTAGATCCTGAATAATTATCCTTCACTTATCCTGTCAAAACTCTATCCTCTCCCACTAATAACCTTAGTTGCTAATTCCTTATTTCGATAGTCACTAGTCAATAGCTGTAGATTTTAGATTCTTAGTCAAATTTTATTATTAATCATATAAATCTCAACTGTTAATCATTCTGGATAGCAATCAAGTTTGAAACTACGAGAATACTATTTAAATCCAATCCTTGTGGACACGATATTATACTCTACTATCTTTGACTAGCGAGCACAATTTAAGTGTGTATTTTACGCTCGTCAAAGAGATGACATACTTACATAATGTGTTAGATGGACCTTGGATTGCATGGAAGATTACAATGCTATACTAAGTTTAGATGATAGATATAATGGCAACCCAGTTTTGGAGGCAAAAACTAGGGACTTCTCAATTTTTTGTAAGACACAAGAATGACAAAGCTTAAAACAGTTGGCAGAGAATTTACTTGGACCAACAATCATGTACATAGCAGAATAGATAGAGCTTAAGTAAATACTAGATGGATGATTGACATGACACAGTTAGAGGTGATATTTCATGATCCTTCTTTCTCTGATCATACTCCAATATGCTTATACTTTGAACAAGACCAACAACCTCCTCCAAAACCTTTCAAATTCTTCAATAACCTAGCAGATCATAAGGATTTTTCTAGCCTAGTCAAGGAAACCTGGGAAGTTAACATGCAGATCCCTGCTATGCACAAAATTTGGAAGAAGATGAAGCTGCTGAAACAAGGCTTGAAGAAGTTAAATGTTGAAGAGTGCAGTAAAATACTTGAAAAGATTCAAGCTACTAGAAAGAAATTGCAACAAGTACAATGTGAAATGAGAACAGCTGATCACTCAGAGGAATTAAAAAGCATTGAAAAAGATTTGAAAGAGAAATGGGTAATGTTAGAGGAAAGTATACTCAAGCAGAAGTCAAGAATTCAGTGGTTAAATCTAGGTGATTCAAACTCTACTTTTTTCCATGCAAGTATCAAGAATAGAAATGCTCAAAAGAAGATCACTAGATGGGTCACTCAGGCAGGAACATATACACAAACTCAGGAGGAGGTGCAACATGAGATAACTCAGTTCTATAAGTAGCTTCTGGGATCATCAGCAAAGATAATTCTAGCTATAGAACCTGAGGTATTGAAGAGGGGAAATGTGCTGACAAGAAGCCAACAGTTGAAGCTAATAACTCCTGTTTCAAAAGAGCAGGTCTTCCAGGCTTTGCAAAGTATAGATGATTCTAAAGCCCATGGTGTGATAGTTATAATGCATTGTTCTTTAAGAAGGCATGGGGAAATATATGGGAGGAGCTAGTAGAGGCTATTCAAGAGTTCTTCAAAACCTCCGAGCTATTTTAGCCTATTAATTGTACTGCAGTGACTTTGATACCAAAGGTTCAGAATCCTTCAAAAGTATCTGAGTTCAGACCAATATCCTGCTGCACCACCAACTATAAGGTTATATCCAAAATTATCAATAGCAGACTACAAAAGGTAATGGATTATTTGGTGGATAACTGGCAGTCAGCTTTTGAACCTGGCAGGGTGATATCAGATAATATTATACTTAGCCATGAACTAGTTAAAGGGTATAACAGGAAGTCTATTTCACCAAGATGTTGTATGAAGATTGATATGAGGAAGGCTTATGACTCTTCGGAGTGGTGCTTTCTAGAACAAATTCTAATGCAGCTAAAGTTCCCTGAGATTTTCATCCAATGGGTCATGAAGTATATAAAAACAATATCCTATTCCATTCTCATTAATGGTAATCCTACAAAGACATTCCAAGCAAAAAAAAAGGACCCAGATAGGGAGACCGTGTGTCTTCCATCTTATTTGTACTTACTATGGAATACTTCACAAGAGTTCTGAAATTGCTGAAGGATAACAAGGAGTTCATATACCAAACAAAATGTGCAAAGTTGAACATAGTACAACTTGGGTTTGCAGATGATATCCTATTGTTCTGTAAAGGTGATATGACATCAGTTAAAGCTTTGTATGCATGTTTCAAGTTGTTCTCAGGGGCTTCAGGTGTGGAGGCAAACATGGATAAAAGTAATGTGTATTTTGGTGGAGTCATCCAGAATCTGCACCTTGAAATTCTTGACCATCTAGGATTCATAAAAGGGGAACTTCCTATAATATATCTAGGGGTTCCTCTTAGCACAAAAGGTTGTCCATATTCCAATGCAAGACCCTCATTAACAAGATAATACGCAGAGCTACAAGCTAGACTTCAAAGTTATTGTCTTATGCAGGGAGATTACAGCTGATTAAAAGTGTCCTCTTTTCAATACAGACATTTTGGTCCTAAATGTTTACTCTACCAAAGAAGCTGATTCAAATGATTGAGAGTGTCTGCAAAATATTCCTATGGACAGGTGGAGTGGAAGTCTCAAAAAGGGCACTGATTGTTTGGGATAAGCTCTGTATTTCAAAAGTAGCTGGTGGTCTCAACATAATAGATATTCAATCCTGGAACAAGGTTGCTATATGCAAATTACTTTGGAATATATTCACTAAGAAGGACAAGCTATGGGTGAAGTGGATACATTGCTACTATGGGAGAAGAACCGCTTTGTGGATGAATCAACCTAAGCAACCATCTTGGATTGTACAGAAAATCCTAAAAGCAGCTAATTACCTAGAAGAAGTGGGCCTACATGAGAGGGAATTTGGACAAATAAGGAACTTCCCTAAATGCTCTGGGAGAAGACTGGTATGTAACAACTATAGTGCTCCTAGATGGGTGTTTATATTGTATCTAAACTTACAAGGGTAATGGTAGGCTATAATCACGTATTTTAGTCACTTATTGTACTCTAATTTATTCCACTTTACTTACGTTGAGCTTTAGTTAGGCGTGTTTTGCACTCATTGTGTGTTTTATGCCCTGTAGGAGTGATTCCGAGCTATGTAGATGTTGTGGTATGAATTCATGCTATTTTGGAGCTTTGACATCTGAGTAAAAGCCCAAGGATTAAGTTAGGATCGTATTCGGGTATCAACGGATGATAATGCACTTTAAAAACGAAACGAAGAATCGAGTAGGCATATTGCGCATTGTCCAATAAAATGTACATAACATTTCGCTCATAAATCCGTTTTGGCTCAACAATATATCGTTTGAAATCTATTTAAAAGGTCTAAAACTTTCATGTTTTATATTTTCCTAAATTCCCAACTTACCACCCAGGTGCGCGACCAAGTGCACGATCGCGCACCTGGGTGCGCACTTGGGGCAGAACAATGTGCAAAATGCGCGAAGCGAGTAGGTCTCCAGGTGCGCGACCGCATATGTCCTATCCGGGAAAAGTCGTATTTCGCTAAGAAAAGGGTAGTTTCATCTGGGATTTATTTTGGGG
Organism: Nicotiana otophora; assembly: GCA_000715115.1. Taxonomy (NCBI): domain Eukaryota; kingdom Viridiplantae; phylum Streptophyta; class Magnoliopsida; order Solanales; family Solanaceae; genus Nicotiana; species Nicotiana otophora. The sequence goes on from AWOL01S0002922.1 coordinate 24,471, forward strand.
GCAGATTAAATACCCCAAAATATCATTTTTGACAGACTTTTGACATACCTTAGACCTAGGGAAGCTAAGGAGAAGAGGGATAAGCAAGAGCACATGGATTCCGTCCTTTCTTCCTCACTCAAATCCGGGTTTGGATTGTATTTATATTTTACTCTACTTTTATTTTATTTGTGAAGAACTTCTCCATGTCTATGGAGTAGAACCTTTTCGGTTTTGATGGATTTGATGTATTGATGGTTGTTTGTGGATTATAACTCTATTTTTATGTATTTGAATTATTTTTGGAGGATTTAATTATTGCATCTATGTTAACTTGTTCTTGTAATCGAATGAGGCATAACTTGTGATATATTTGCACTATATTGTTAGTTGAGTTCATAGATTCTTTGAAGTAATCAAAAGAGGCTAGTTGAATCCTTGATTAAACCTAGTTAGGAGGATAATCGAAAGAGGTTCTCCTAAAGACCAATCCATTACGAATTCTTACATATCTTTACCGAGCTTAAATTGGTTCATATTATGAGGTTGAGACTTAATCGAGAGAGGAATTTCTACTAAACAATTGTACTGATAATTAAGTGAATTCGAGAGATTCAATTGAACATTAGAAGTGAATTATCTAAAGTTAGATCCCGAACAATTATCTTGCACCTATCCTATCAACCCATATTTTCTCCCATTGATAACTTCCTTGCTTACCTTTGTTTCGATTGTCATTAGTCAATAGCTTTAGATTCTTAGTTAATTGTAGTTAGAATTCATATAAATCTCCATTGTTGATCCTCCTGGATAGCAATCCAGCTACGAACTACGGCAATACTATTTAAATCCAATCCATGTGGAGACGATATCATACTATACTATCTTTGACTAGCGAGCACAATTTAAGTGTGTGTTTTGCGCTCGTCAAAGAGAGACTGCAAACAAGGGATAAAATAGCCAAATAGAGTCAGATAGAAGATATGACATGTCCATTGTGTGCATGGGAGCTTGGAACATCTGATCATCTATTCTTTAAATGTGCAGTGACATCACAAGTGTGGGAGAGAATATTGGAATGGCAGGGAATCACAAGGAGGGCACAGGGATGGTCTGAAGAAGCCAATGAGTAGAGGTTCATGCAAATAGTCATTTAGCAATGTCGAATATGTATAGGCTATGCATGTCTGCGAGTGTTTATCATATATGGATGGAAAGAAATTTGAGGATATTCCAAGGAAAGGCCAGGCCAATGGAAAATATTATACGAGTGATAGCATAGGAGGTCCATAGTCATGGAAATATGAACATGAAGTTAGCTGGGAAACTACAAGATATGTAATGGTACCATAGAGGTTGAGGATATCCTAACTTGTATTCCATCAAGAACACACCGGTAGAGTAGGAAGAAGTTTTTTTTGAGTCTAAGACTTGGGGCATGATGTCCAAGTTTTAAGAAATAGATGCGCTGTAATGGTATTTTGGTTTGTGAAATGGAAAAATTTACTTACCAAAAAAAAAAGAATTTGATTAAGCAAAAATTTGAGAAGGAACTTATTTTCAAATTGATTTTGAGTATTATGCAGTTCTCACTTTGTTTCAAGTTGAGTAGGACAAAACTGAATATTTGGAGTGCAAGTTCAGTGTGGGGACGTAGGAAATAAAAGTGGAGGTGAAGCTTGATACACAAGTCATCCCTAAGAGAGATAGTTTCAAATATCTTGGGTCTGTTATTTAGGGGAACGAGGAGATTGACGAGGATGTTACGTATTATGTTGGAGCGGGGTGAATGAAAAAGAGGCTTGCGTCTGGTGTTTTGTATGATAGGAATGTGCCACCAATTACTTAGGGCAAGTTCTACAAAGTGGTAGTGAGGCTGACTATATTGTATGGAGCCGAGTGCTGGCCAGTCAAGAGATCTCATGTCCAGAAGATGAAAGTAGCAGAGATGAGGATGTTGGGATGGATGTGTGTGCATACCAGGAATGACCGGATTAGGAATGAAGTTATTAGGGAAAAGGTGGGTGTGGCCCCTGTGGAAGATAAGTTGCGGGAATCAAGGCTGAGATAGTTCGGGCATGTGAAGAGGAGAGACATCGATGTCTCAGTGAGGAGATGCGATAGCTTGATCATAGCGGGGTAGATGAGAGGTAGAGGGAGGCCTAGGAAGTATTGGGAAGATGTGATTAGGCAGGACATGACAATACTTCAGCTTACCGAAGACATGACCCTCGATAGGGAGTTGTGAAGATCGAGGATTAGGGTTGTGGATTGACCCGTAGTCGAGAGTCTCTTCTAGTCGTACTAGTAGTAGTAGTAGTACTAGTCTTATATTATCTTATTCCGAGTTCCTTGTTGTTAGACGATGTGGCATTATTGGCCCTAGTTTTTACACTTCTCTTGTAGCTTTGTATTCCTTTGCTATTACAAGTTGTGTTATTTGTTTCTGTTATCTTATTTCCTTGCCATTGTTATTGTTTATTTATTGTGATGTTTTCACTGTTCTTGAGCCGGGAGTCTGTCGGAAATAACCCCTCTTCCTTCATAAGGTAGGAGTAAGGTCTGCGTACACATTACCCTCTCCAGATCTCACTGTGTGGGATTGCACTGGGTTTATTGTTGTTGTCTTCACTTTGTTTTTATTAAAATATTTTGAGCCAGACAGCTTAAAAACATTTTTTTGGTTAGGATAATATCGGTTAGTTCTCTGCATGGACATTCTTTAATTTGGAAGATTGACTGTTATTTTTCCCTTTCTTCACAAAAGAATAGTAATGCAAGCAACAAGAAGTAAAATAAGTTTAAACGAAAAACGTTATTAATACCATGATTGAAGGAACTCAAAAATTCATTCAGCTTTATGGACTATTCTTCAAATCTACAAGCTGCATAAAATTTCTCAAAACCATTATGTGTCCCATGTGAAAATTATAGCGAAAATGTCTAAAAAATAAAATTATAGATGATTGTCACTAGAGCAAGGCCCTAGAGGGGAGAAAGTATCTAATTTATAAGCTATTGCAACCAGCGGGCATATCTAGAGTATAGTATATGAGTTCCCGGAAATCCAATAATGTTTGCGTAGATTCTGTATTTTTTATTAAAAAATTTACTATATATTTAACTGTGAACCCAATTATTATTGTATATTAATTTGAGATTGCGACAGGAACCCATACATTTTAAATTCTGGATCCGCCTCTTTGCAACATGCTCGAGAACGGGGGATTTGCAGCCGTACTCTATATTTGTGCCACCTTTTAACTTGTACCCTATTTTTTAAAATTATTGATTTGGTAGCCATCTCACAAATAATCCATAATAATATGACAATTACACCCCTGACAAAAGATATAAAACGATTTCTTCCTCTCCGCTTAGCAACTTTATAAAAAAATCAGAAACTTGTCCAGATTCATCTTCAGAATCACACTTGCATGAAGTTGTTTCACCTTGAAGCTAAAACTTCATATTAATGTAGCATGAAGTTGTTTCATGTTGAAGCTAAAACATCATGCTAATATAGCATGAAGTTGTTTCACATTGAAGCTAAAATTTCATGCTAATGCATGCTGGAGTTATTTATCCTGCATTCTACAGTTTTGCCATGAATTGTATCTGAAACTTCAGTCTAAACATGCTAAAGTTATTTAGTTCATTTGCTGCAACTTCAGACTAAACATGCTGAAGTTATTTAGTTCATTTGCTAAAATTTCAAACTAAACATGCTTAAGTTATTTAGTTTATTTGCTAAAACTTCAGACTAAACATGCTTAAGTTTTATTTAGTTTATTTGCTAAAATTTCAGACAAAATATGCTTAAGTTTTTGTCTTGCAGTATGTAATTTTCTAAAGATTTTTGCTAATGCATGCTGAAGTTATTTAGTTCATTTGCTAAAATATCATACCGAAACATGCTGAAGTTTTGTAACGCAGTCTACAGTTTTGTCCTGAGTTTTATCTGAAATTTCAGTTTAAACAAGTTGAAGTTTTTTAGTTTATTTGCTAAAACTTCAGCCTAAACATGCTTAAGTTTTTGTCCTGCAATTTGTCAATAGTCTTTTATTAAAGAAGGACAAAATCATTTTTTTTAAAAATGCTTTTAACAAAAAAATAGATATAGATACAAACGGAAAAAACAAAACAGGTATAAATTAAAAATAGGCATCCAAATTGGCCCCATGCAATTTTTACCTCTAGAACCCATCGAGTTCTACGAACTAAGACCGTCGTTTATTTACGCTTTGTCTACAAGTTAGGAAAGGAATTAAAAAAGAAGTACAAGGGGTTTGACAGTTTATATATGGAAAATGTTTTAAATTTTATACATTGATATCTTAAAATTTTGTTTACACTTTAATGTCATGCAAGAGGAATTTACAACAGCCCATAATCAGAAAACTAGTGACATAAAAATATGACAATAACTTCATATATGCAATAAGCTAAAATACATTAATAGTGTAAAAGGTTTTGCACACTAATTAGTACTATATAGTGTATATAAGTTAATTTCATATAAAATTACTCAACAAAGTACATTTAGTGCCTAATTATTGAGTGTTTTGAAAATTTCTGTATTGTTTTGAATTGTCGACACAATGTCATTACGTACTTTTTGGACGAAGAAAAGGTCAAAGGCAAGATCGATATTTTATCCCTTTATAGGCACTAAAACTCGTTCATCAGTTTCATCATTTTTAGGGAACAAAGCTCGCGGCGCTATCGTTTCACACTTTTTTCTTAGAGAGATGAAAATGCTTTGCTCCTTACATCATGTTTTATTGCTTTTCTTTCCCTTTATTTTAGCAATTATGATTGAATTTAATTTTCGATAATAAACATAAATAGCAAGCACTTAATTTTTATCTCATATATTGAGGTTATAAATACAACCAACTTGGGAAAAAGGATCATAATATAGGTCATTTGCCTTGCATGTAATAATATTCCATCGGAAAACCAACTTTGCATGTAATAATATTCCAACTTTGGCCGTCGAGCTAGGTCGCCCTCAAACCAACTGAGTATATTATTGAAAAGTAAGAACTGAACACCTGAATAAGAGAGATTAAGAGAGAAAACATAATATATGACGTAATCGTCGTGACATAAGTAGTAGAAGTGACAGAAATGTCTCATCGGTACAGTTTTCCAGGTATTTAATGCGTGTCTGTCGATAGTCGGCTACTACCAATTTTAAACCGTCGTTGTGAAAACGATAAATAGCCCCCTTCTTCATTATTTCAAACTTTACTTTCAAATCTTCTTCATTTCCATCTCCATAGTTGTTTGCTTTGTTCAAAGCTTCCTATCTTCAATTTTTTGAGATTCTTTGCTTGATCTTCCTAAAACACCAAATATTTCAGTCTCCATTCTACTTTGCCCACAAAAACTAAATGGTCAAAATATCTAATACTGTTCCGCAGAAAGAGGATGCTTCCTCATCTCGACCGGCCGGCGAGAAACCAGTGGTGGAGCCACGCCCTCAAGAACTTATTCCCGGGGTGTGTGTCATAAATTCTGACTTTAGGGTCGAGAAAACCTCATCGGTTCCTGATCGATGCGAGCCGATATCGAGATATATATGCTCGATACCCAAAAGCCTGCTCGACCAGGTGAAGAAAGATTGTAACTGGGGAAACAAAGAGGTTGTGATACCGGCACCAGAAGAAGCGATCACCACCCACGTGGAAGGGTTCGTGAGTGTTTACACTTATCCTTTCACGCTGGGTCCTCTCGATTAGATCATCGTAGACTTCTACAAGAAATACTAGGTGACCCTCGGCCAAATTCACCCTTCTTTCTTGAGGATCGTAATACTGCTCCGTTTCTTCTTGAGCAAAATCGACGGGCTTACTTTTACCCTTGACCACCTCATAAGATTATATAGCCCTCGACTCTATCGAGGTGGGATGATAAAGCTTCAACGTCGGGCCATCAAGACGCTCATCTCGAGTATAGATGAAGACAAAGATCGGGGCAGGATGGGCGGGTTCGTTCAGGCGAAGATCACAGACCTAATCCGGCGAAGAGCATGCCATTACCTGAGAAGTGGAATATGAAGCGTAAGTATGATTCCGTCTTTAATTTCTGTTCGTTGTTTTTACTTCTTCATCCTTTCTTATTAGTGTTTTTCTCGATGCAACCGTTGCTTGGATGCCGGGTGCAGTTCCCCACCTCGAGAACTGGGTTAGGAGCCTGGTTTCGACGTCAACATACACCGAGCGCGCATGGCGTGATTTGTCAAAAAGCCGGTGGGAGGCTTGTACTCATGGTAAGCCTTCTTCCTGACTTGCCGATTTGCCTGTCGTTCAAGTATCTCCTTAATCATGAGTTTACTTATTTTCTCATTTTGTAGGTCTCGGAAAGGATGCGACTATGAGACCCCCGCCCGGTGATGAAGAAGTTTCACCACCTATTTCAAAACTGGCAAAGGAGAATAAGAGGAAAAGGGCATTGAACTTCGAGGGTCAAAAACCCAAGAAGAGAACAGCCCGTAGACCCAAGGGGAACACAATCCTGCTGTCTTTGGAGTCAGTCCAAAGACTAAGGGAAGAAGAAGAAGAAGAAGAAGAAGAATAAGAAGAAGAATAAGAAGAAGAAGAAGAAGAAGAAAACAAAAGATGATTCCGGGTTGCTCGCCCGTCCGTGAGCTAGCACCGAGATTCGGAGATCTTCGGAACTAGTGGGAGTTGATACTGCTCCGTCTAGGCTTGATGAGGTCGAGGAGGAGACTTCGGCCCAAGTCCCCGAGCTGAGAGAAATCGAAGATGTTTTATCTCGGGGCGAAGAGACTGTTGAAGAGGCGGTGGATGCCAGTGGAGAAACCGGGCTTGAGGCTCCCCAAGATGGAGGCGGCGCCCCAAAAGAACCACTTGGGGCAATAGAGATCGAGGATTCCCCCACGTTTCCTTCATTTTTTGAGTTGATGATACGCGACGCACAGGCCGCGGAGATTTGTCACGGGGAGGGAGATCACAGAGAGGAAGATCCTTTCTGTGGTTATTTTGTAGGGGTAATAGATGTCACTGGTCTGAATGACTTGGAGGCTCCGAAAAAGAGCTTGAGGGAGGCTTCCTCGAGTTTTAAACTGACCAATTGGTTTTCGGCCCCTAGTGTCGATCCAGGGCATAAGCGAACAATCGTTATCACGGTCCTGGAGGATGCCCGGGTTCTTGCTGCCCCCGTAGGGGTGGCTGGCTACCTCCGATGTTTGGTCACAGAAGAAGACCAAGCCCAAATAGACTAGGTGGGAGTGCCTTGTCTTTTTAACGAAGCCCAATAGGCCCTGAACCAGGTAAGTTCATATTTTCTTTGTCAATTTTCATACTTGTACTTTTCTCCCCTTGTATAATTCCTTCTTTATATTTTGTAGGCTTATGTGCTTTATAATGAGGCTTTCTTCCGATCTCGAGGGGAGCTGAGTCGGTACGAAGCCGAAAACCTAGGGCTTACTGAGGAGAGAGATGCCTTCAGGTTTCTTAGTGAGCAGAGAGAAGGGGAAGCAAAAGGACATCGGGCTGAGCTAGAAGCATCTCAGAAAGAACAAGCTGATCTGGCCGAGCAGGTAAAAAGAATCTTTGAAGTTAACGACACTGACTCGGCTGTGGTGGCTAACTGTTCGGTCCCACAGGTCCAGCGAAAGCTCGATGTGATCAGGCAACTTCGTAAGGAAGTGGACGCAGTGAAAGCGGAGGCCGAGCCGTGGAAGAAGAACATGGACCACCTTTCCTTAGAAAAGGAAGCAGTCCAAGCTCATTTGGCTTCTGCTGAGACCCAACTCTGAAGCTTGAAAGAGAAAGCCTTGGTACAAGTCTAGAAAATTGAGGAGTTCCAGTCTCGGTTGGGTTCAACAACTTCCGATCGAGAAAGTCTGGCCACAGAACTTGCAACGGCCAAATTGGAGGTCGAAACGGCCACGGCTAATGCCGATGCAATGCTGGTCGTCTACCGGTCCGACGCTGAAGCTGCTCAAGTTTGAGCAAAGGAGGTTGCCGAAGCTGCTCAGGCTCGAGCAAACTGGGTTGTCGAGCATGCTAAATGCCAGTCTCGAAGGGAGACTCTCGAGGAGATCCATGCTCGTGGCTTTGATCTTACAGCCGAGATCGTGAGTTCTAAGGAGCTCGAAGCTGAAGCCAGAGTGTTGTCATTTCTTGATGATGATGATTCTAAGAGTATGAGCGGATCTGAAAGCGGAGAAGGCTTCTAGAGCGAAGATGTTGTTCCCGGAGAAGACTAAGTCCTTTAGTATTTTTTATGTTTCTTTGAAGACTGTTTCGATCTTTTGTAGAGAAATTTAATCGGGCCATGTTGCTTTTGTAAATGATTTTTTACGTGTATATATATAATTACTTTCTTCCTTTCTGCCTTATAAAATTATAAAGTTGTATTCTAGGGTCCGAGGTTTAGACAATTTGATTGAAATCGAACTAGTATAGCCCTTAGGCTTTATGATCGAGTGAGTGCTTGCTCGAACTCGAAGTAAGGTAACCCTTAGGTTTTTTATTTGAGCGAGGATGGTCTCTCGAACTCAAAGAAAAAACAGCCCTTAGGCTTTTGTATTAGGCCGATATAGCCTTTGTAAAAAGATTGTTTATGGCTTTCTCCCCTTTTCAGCTTGAAAATATTTTTTATCATTTGCATTTACAAAACTTGTAATGCCTTAGCATGCAATAAGGAACTGTTCGGGAGGTCGAACAATTTTGTACTCATTAGAGTTTTCGAGGCTTGATATTATCGAAGCCTTTTATGATTTTGCTGGAGGTAGCCCTTTTAACCGGCTTTATGAGGGAATTTGAAGGCCTATTTTGTTACGGAATTCGGACGTCTCCAAACCGTATTAATTCGGCCGTAGCCTTTTTAGTTCGGGATTTGCCCCTTGGGCTTATTTTCCCGTTTTACTTCGAGCTTGCCCGAAGTGTCAGTCCCCGAGTGGGGTGGCCGTGGCCTATGAAAAATTGAGGGTTGCCTAAAAGGTCTTATAATCTCGGAGTTTTAATGATTCGATCTCGTTTATTTTTCGGACGGTAGTCCCGAGCGTGGGGGTAATTATCCGAACTCTGATTATGGTCGGCCCTTAAGACTGTTTACATAGGAGATCGAGAGTATAAAATTGTAAAGTAGAAAAATATTTCTAAGGCATGAGATATCGGCAAAGAAAAATACTTCTCTATATAAATGATTATACATGAGTACATGTTCTGTTCCAGGGCTCGAGCAAACTACACGGGCACGGTTCATTTGACTGTTTGGCCCTTACAAATTTTCCCTATCGAGACCCTGCTGCCATGAAGTAATTTCTTCGCATCAAAGTTGACATTCGAGGCAATGCCCCCGGTATTCGAGGTTGATTGTAAAGCAACCTCAGATACTATTGAATTGTTCTAAGTTAGCACGATCAAAGGTTGCCTCATTAAAAACCTCGCCAGAAAATCCATTTAGGAAAAAACTGGTATAAGGAAAAAGGAGTGCAACGCGTGCTTTCAGACCTAAAGGCTTCGTGTGGAAGAATCCATCATTGTTTCTGGTCGAACACCTGCCAGGGTTTGTTTAAAATATAAATAAAAATGGAAGGGGTCGTACCTTAGCAGTAATATCATTTTAGGTGCGATACGTTCCAATTGCTCGACAGTTGTTCGCCATTCATCATGCCGAGCTTGTAATATCCTTTTCCGATGATTTCGAGAACCTGGTACGGTCCTTCTCAGTTCAGACCCAGTTTCCCTTCATTCGGATTTTGGGTGTTGAGGGTGACTTTTCTTAGCACCAAGTCCCCGATGTTAAAATATCGAAGATTGGCTCTTCGATTGTAGTACCTTTCGATCCGCTATTTTTGAGTGGCCAATCGGACGAGAGCGACTTCACGTCTTTCGTCCAAAAATTCTAGGATCTTTTTGATGGTCTCATTATTCAACTCCTCTGTTGCATATCTAAACCTGATGCTAGATTCTCTGACCTCGACCGGGATCAGAGCTTCGATGCCATAAACTAACGAGAACGGTGTTGCTCCGGTGCTGGATTTGGATGTTGTGCGGTATGCCCATAGAACCTCGGGTAGTATTTCTCTCCATTTTCCTTTGGCGTCGGTCAATCTCTTCTTAAGATATTGGATGATGGTTTTGTTGGTCGATTTGGCTTGTCTGTTCCCGCTGGGATAATAAGGTGCTGATATGATCCTTTTGATATTTTGATCCTCGAGAAATTTAGTTACTTTACTGCCGATGAATTGTTTTCCATTATCACATACAATTTCGGAGGGCATCCCGAATCGATATATGATGTGGTCCCAAATGAAGTCTATGACTTCCTTTTCTCTAACTTTCTCGAAAGCCTGTGCTTCAACCCATTTAGAGAAATAATCAGTCATAAACAAAATAAATTGAACTTTACCTGGGGCCGACGGGAGAGGGCGAACGATGTCCATTCCCCATTTCATAAAGGGCCATGGCGACAGGACCGAGTGGAGTAGTTCCCCGGGTTGATGAATCATGGGCGCATGCCTTTGGCATTTGTCGCATTTTCGAATGAACTCCCTTGAATCCTTCCCCATATCGGTCCAATAGTACTCTGCTCTGATTAATTTGTGGATCAGCGATTCGGCACTAGAATGATTTCCACAAGTGCCCTCGTGAACTTCCCGCAGGATGTAGTTGGTATCTCCCGGTCCCAAACATATTTCCAACGGTCCATCGAACGTCTTTCTAAATAACGTTACATCTTCGGACAAAGTGAACTGTAATGCCTTTGTGCGCAGAGCTCTCGACTCCTTTGGATCTGATGGAAGCTTCCCGTTCTTTAAGTACTCTATGTATTTGTTTCTTCAATCCCAGGTTAAACTTGTAGAGTTTATCTCAGTGTGACCTTCTTCGATTACCGATCTTATGAGTTGTACGATAGTCCCCGAGTTGAGTTCATCGTCTTCGGCCGATGAACCTAAGTCTGCAAGAGCGTCGGCCTCGCTGTTCTGTTCTCGAGGTACATATTGCAAGGTCCATTCCTTAAATTGATGTAGAGTTACCTGTAGTTTATCCAAGTACCTCTGCATTCGGTCTTCTCGGACTTCAAAAGTCCTGTTAACTTGGTTTACCATGAGGAGGGAATCACACTTAGCCTCTATGACCTCCGCCCCCAAGCTTCTACCTAGTTCGAGACCTGCAATCATGGCCTCAAACTCGGCCTCATTGTTAGTCAACTTTTTATTTCTGATAGACTATCTAACTACATTACCTGTGGGTGATTTTAGTATGATGCCTAATCCGAACCCCTTCGCATTCGAAGCACCATCTGTAAAGAGGGTCCAGACTCCCGAAGATGTACCCGATTTTATCAGTAGTTCTTTTTCAACCTCGGGTACGAGAGCCGATGTAAAGTCAGTCACGAAGTTCGCCAAGATTTGAGACTTGATGGCGGTTCGGGGTCGATACTCAATATCTTACCCACTGATTTCTACGGCCCATTTGGCCAATCGACCTGAAAGCTCGGGTTTGTGCAAAATATTTCTAAGAGGATAAGTCGTTACAACACATATTGGATGACATTGGAAATATGGTTTTAGTTTTTTAGAGGTGCTTATTAAAGCAAGCGCTAATTTTTCTAAGTGTGGATATCTAGTTTCGGCCTCACCTAAGGTCCGACTAACATAATAGACAGGGAATTGCGTACCTTGTTCTTCTCGGGCCAGGACTCTACTTACCGCTATCTCCGAGACTGCCAAGTACAAGTAAAGCTGTTCGTCCACTTTCGGGGTGTGAAGTAGCAGCGGCCTCGAAAAATACCGCTTTAGTTCCTCCAAGGCTTGCTGGCATTCCGGAGTCCATGCAAAATTGCTCTTCTTCTTAAGCAGCGAGAAGAATCGGTGGCTCCTATCTGAGGATCTCGAAATGAATCGCACTAGGCAGCAATTTGCCCAGTCATCCTCTGCACGACCTTTACATTATCCACTACCGTGATATCCTCGATAGCTTCGATTTTATCGGGGTTGATCTCGATTCCCCGATTGGACACCATGAAACCAAGAAACTTGCCTGAGCCAACCCCGAATGCACATTTGTCGGCGTTGAGCTTCATATTGTACTTCCTCAATATATCGAAAGTCTCCTGCAAATGCTTTAAATGGTCCTCTGCTTGCAGGGACTTAACTAACATGTCATCAATATAAACTTCCATTGATATTCCTATATGTTCTTTGAACATTCGGTTTACTAGGCGTTGATAAGTTGCACTAGCATTTTTTAGACCGAATGGCATTACATTATAACAGTAGGTACCATACTTAGTGATAAACGAGGTCTTTTCCTTATCCTCCGGGTTCATCTGTATCTGGTTATACCCGGAGTATCGAGAAAACTGAGATTTTCGTGGCTGGCCGCGGCATCGATCAAACGATCGACATTAGGCAAAGGAAAAGAATACTTGGTGTTGATAACTAATTTTGCCCTCATATTTTCTCAAATAGTATATATACCTTTCAAAACATCATTTTGCATCATTATTTAATTTACAAAAACCTATAAAAGATTTTTCTATAATTTGCCATAATATTTAGAACTTTAGAATCGATTTTCTTGCATTTAAATTAGTTGAATATTTATTAATTACTCAATCAAATTATTTTATGGTGACTTAATTATCTAAAATTATTATTTTCACCTATAATACATGCTTCAAATACTTTTATTTCATTTTATAAAATTACAATAGTATGCTTTAGCTATTTGCAAAATTTTACAATAATAGTCTATATTTGCATTTTTTTATTGCATTTGTCATTTTATTCAAGGTCAAAATAATATCTTACATATTGTATAATTTTCTACTATTCTTTTAAAGTATTAATTTGCATAAATAGTATTTTTATATATTTATTTAACTATTCTATCAAATTATTTCCCTTTTAATCTCCTATTTAAAAACTGGCACCTGAGCAGCCCAATCAAATAACCCTCTAATTTAACCGGGCCAGAGACCCGTTCACTTGACCCGCCCATTCTCAATCCGATCTTGGTCATTGATCTTAAATGATCAACGACCCTTAATAAACTAACCCATTTTAGTTACTCAACCCTCTAGCCCTAATTCCCATTTCCCTAAAGACTGTCGCCCCGTTTCCCTCCATCTGTTCTCTCTTCTCCTCTCAAACCCTAGCAGTCGCCTCTTCTAAATCTCCCAACTCCAGTTCTAATATGGAATCTCTCCACAATTTTCCTTCCATATATGCTTCATCTCCGTGTTACTTACATGATTTTCGGTATCACCATGATTTTGCTTCTCTCCACATGATTTTGGCAAGTACCAGGCCTGAATCATGTGAAAATCGTCTTCAATCTTCAAGATTTAGACGGTATTCCGTCTATATACATTCATGGCAAGGCGATATGAAGCCGATTCACCAAAACCTTTAGTCGATTCCTTGATTTCTGTCGAATTAGGGTTCAAAATTTTATACTTTTCCTTTTACCCATTCCATTACTGATAGCATGTGGTACTTTCTTTCCATATTTATGTTTGACTAATTATTTTCCTTGTTTTTTCGCTTGATTTCTACTACTATATAACCCCCCCCCCCCCTTTCCCCTTTGAAGGGGATGGGGGGGATCACCCGGATTCACTAAAAATCAAAGCTATTACTCTATTGTTCTCTTATTCTCTTGTTCTATACTCTGAACCTTGGCCGGCTGAAATCCAAGGTCACCGAGATTCGATTTTTAAATTCTCTTGGTGCGAGCACTGCCCGGGGTTTATTTGCAATCCTTGGGAACTCTGACACACTAAGAATTTGGGTTCTTGCTCTCTGTTGATATCCAGAGCACTGTGGAATTTGTTCTTTCTTGTTGTTTGTTTATTCAACTGATAACTGGTAAGTCTCTTAGTTTTACGATTTCATTCTTCTGTGTTCATGTCCTGCATATTCACGCCTATGAATTTCATGACCTAAATGTGCTCTTAGACCATCTCTGTGTGTAACTTTACTAGCATTGCACTCGTATTCTGATTTTAACCTCTTTAGCATTTGGCCTTTTACTTAAAATCTCCAGTTTTTTGAGATATGTTATTTGAATATGCTTCACCTGAATAATTTAGGCTCTCTTAAGACCATTTAGCCTAATGTATTGGTACTTGTATGTCTACATCACTGTTTGACATGAGTCTGCTTTCCTACTCTACTTTGAATCCCTGCAATGACTACCTCACATCTGTAATGTGTTATAATTTGTTACATGCTCCCCTGCTATTGTAACACTTAGCATGTCTTTGGCTTACTTAATTCCATGTTCCTTTAGTGATTATTTGAGACTTTAGAGTGGCTATCTTAATCTGTGTTTCCTTACAATATTTGAGACTATTTGTCTTACTGATAAATTGGCATGTCTGCTTTCTGGTGTTATGGAGGATATTCAACATGATTTGGACCCTTAGGATTTAACCCTTTAAGTTAGTGCCTTACTCAGACTTGTTTGGTATTATGCATCTTTGTGTGTTAATATTGCAATCTCAGGAAATTCGACTCTCCTCTTTTATCTCAATGTGTTTTCTGGTAATATGTTACTTCTTGCTAAGTGTTAAACCTGTAATAGCAACTTGCCTCTAAGTCTTGTTGACCTTCTTAACTAGTATGTTCTGTGTTTTACACAACTTTGCTATGTCTGTTTTCTAAAATACAAGTGCATCTCTTCAAATTCTCTCCCTTAACCATTGTTCTCTTACTCTCATTTGTTGCCTACACTATTCTGAATCTATCATTCTTGGCCGGCTGGAAGCCAAGGCCACTAAGACTCTCTCTATTGACCTCCCTAGTGTAAGCACTGCTCGGGGTCCATTTGAGACCCTTGTGAACTCTGACACACTAGGGTTTGGGGTCTTTTAGCCACTTTCTCTACTATTGAGACCTGAATTACCCAGCTCAATTCCTTCTTCCTATTGTCTAATGAACATGTAAGATGGTTTGTTTAAGTGATTTAATTCCTAGGTAATATGGTTGATCTATGGTTGTGTGATTTGGCTTTGAGCTCTTCTATGGATTCTGAGTTGTGCTGATGAATATGGTTCCTTGTTGAAAATCTGGGTATACCACGGGAGAATTGTTGAAGGTTTGGGCCTGATGTGTACTTACTGTCATTATTTGTATAATATTTGTAATCATATTCATTATTGGTCCTGTAATAACTTTGTAATAAACAATTGGGATGTTAGTAAAAATTGGGGATGGGTAAATTCTGATATTTGCATGCAAGGGTAGAAAACATACCTATAGGATTCAATGATTCATCTGCTATATATACCATTTAATCTCTATGTGAACTGCATAAATCATGGCATTAAGAGAAGCACACACTCACACTAGTTGTATACTAGCAAAGCATGAGTTCAAATGCTTCAATTATCCTTGCTGCTACATGTTATTAGAAAACTTGCCCATAGGAAATAAATATCACTGAATTTTCCTTCAATTTGCATCGCTGCAGTATTTCCACTAGAAATCATGCCTATAGGATTTTAATCATTTCATTCGCTATTGTATCGCATTGTTCACCTAGAAAGAATACCTATAAGGTTAAAGTATAACAATAGAATTGGTTTTCTAAAAATGCAAGGTTTCAAGAAAAATGATGAGTTGCTTTATTTGAAAAAGTCATACATCCCATTTGAATTCCTTTATGAGCGTTACAGGTATAGTATGTCATATTGTCTTCATCATGAGGAACTTGCCATCAACTCCTTAGGTTGGACGCACCGCCGTGTTTATGTATTCATCATTTGCTTCTTGGGTTTGTTGATATTTCCAATGAAAGGAGGAAGGATTCACACTAGTTTAGCTATGGTTGCAAGAACTCTAATGGAAGGCATCGAGGGGAAAACCTACACCATCATCCCTATGATCCTAGCTGAACTGTATCGCGCTCTAGATCGGTGCAAGTAGGGTTTCAGATATTTTGAATGTTGTAATCTATTATTGTAAGTGTGGTTATTGGAACAGTTTCATAGGGGAGAATACCGCCAAGAGCTTCTGCAATGATCATTGAATGACTACATAGCTTACCATCACCCAAAGAAAATGACATTCATCCCAGATAGGTTTGCACATCCCGGAGGTGTTGTAAGTTGGGTATGTTTCTTCAGCAATCTGACAGACGAGAAGGTACATTGGATGTTTGAGTGGTTCCCAGCAGTGAGTTCATCATCAAGTCGAGGGATACTACTCATTTGGTATTGATCGGGGTGCGAGGCATTTATCCTTATGCTCCTATAAGGGTAATGAGACAACCAGGAAGAAAATAGGTCATACCTAGGGTTTCCAACATGGTCCAGTACAAGGCAGATTTCAACGAGGATATCATTCCTTTCAAGTTCGAGGCGCAACATATGTGGAACCAGAAGGTCATTATGGAAAGAGATACTATCGATCCAGATAGGTACCATGCCGGTCATATGTATTTCTATCCATCACGGTTGGTAGATGATATATCGGGAGACATCAAGCTGGGGGTCAATTTGGAAAATAGGATCATTGATGATGTTGCCGAGGCACAGGTTAAGTATAGAAGGCTTCGCAAAAGGGTTTTTGAGTCTGAAGCTAGCCATCTGGAACAACATAAAGTGGGCATGGAGGCAATTAATGAATGGAAGGAAATCGCCACTAAGTCCATCGAGAGATTGGAATATTTGGAACAAGGGTTGATGGAGTTTGAGGGAAAGATGAGGAAGAGGATTTCAGATTGTCAGAACACGGATGGCAATGAATGTGGACATCTAGCAAAGGCTTACCTATTGTTGGATATGCGCGACCTGGGGAACCTGATTGACGGAGTCAAGAGAGCGAAGCATGGAGAAGGTCCCTCAAGGACCAAATAATATATTTAGCAAATGATGTTCTTTACTATTTTCTAGCTTAGTTTAGATTTCGATTGTAATAAGGCTAAACACCATTAGTAACTTCATTATTATTGTTGATTTAGTAAAAGTTTGGCTCGTTTTCACATTAATGAAATGACGCAATATTAGCATCAATTTTCTCTAAGTCTATGTGTCGCTTAGGCCTACCTCGGGCACAATGAGGTGCCCAATTAGGACGCGAATTACTGCATGATTTTATAGAACATGTTTAAATACCGCAAGCATTCTTTCAAATATCCCTACTGACTTGGTTATCTTTGTTTATTTTTCTTTCTTTTGATTATTTCCATTTCCCAAGGTTGGTTCGTGCATATTGGCATCATCCGCATATCACTCTAGATCCAGAGGTCCTCCACCTCCTCCTCCACCAAGTGATCCTAAAGGCAGAAGCAAAGGGAAAGGAAAGATGGACGATTTAAGTGGTATTAGGAAGGACAATGCAAAAAATGTTGAAACTTCGAATGGTCGGTGTACTTCAGCACAGAACGAATTGGTCCTACGCCTGGAACAAAACATACTTGAGCTACAAAGAGAACTTGAGCAGGTCCGAAATGTAGCAAACCTTTCCCTCACCTTAAACATCCCTGATGTCAACCAACAAAACCCAAACGCTCAAAACCCGGCACTTCCCCAAAATCCACAGAACAAATATCTACCGCCAACCCTCCCGCACCACATCAATACTCCACGCCTCCTCAGAACCATAACCCTCCACCGGTACGTACTCCTCCACAACACCATCACCATCCAACTCAATACCCATAAACTACCACTTACCACACTCCTTAGATTGCACTGCAACCTACTCTTGATCCCCAAAACTCAAACAATGGCCACTATTATGCCCAGATTCCCGGAGTCCACCAAAGCAGTCCCATATATGTGGAAACTTTACCCCATACCCCGCAACAAACCCTATATATATCGGAATCCACCGAGAAGGACATGTTCATCAAGAACATGGCAGAAGAACTCAAGAAGCTCACTGGCAGAGTTTAGAGTGTTAAAGGTGGCAAGAACATTGAGGGTTTGAATTATGAGGACTTGTGCATTCAACCAGATGTAGAACTGATGAAGGGTCACAAACCTCCCAAGTTTGAAATATTTGACAGAACTGGTGATCCGAAAGTGCATCTAAGAACATACTGTTACAAACTTATAGGGGTTGGCAAAGATGAACGAATTCATATAAAGTTGTTAATCAGAAGCCTCACAGGAGATGCTTTGTCTTGGTACATCAGTCAAAACCCGTAGAAGTGGGTTAATTGGGTGAGCATGGCATCATATTTCATGGATAGATTTAGGTTCAACACAGAAAATGCACCAGATATTTTCTATATTCAAAATCTCAAGAAGAAACCAACAGAAACTTTCCGCGAGTATGTTATTCGATGGAGATCTGAAGCTGCAAAGGTAAGGCCAGCGCTTGAAGAAGAACAAATGAATAAGTTCTTCGTCAGATCTCAAGACCCGCAGTACTATGAAAGGCTGATGGTTATTGAAAACCATAAATTCTCTGACATCATCAAGCTGGGAGAAAGAATAAAAGAAGGAATTAAGAGTGGAATGGTGACAAATTTCGAAGCACTACCGGCCACAAATAAAGCTTTGCAGTCAGGATGTATCGCTAAGAAGAAAGAAGTGGGTGCTGTAATGGTGACCTAGGGTCCTAAGTCTCCCCTCACATACCAACCACCTCCACCCATATACCAGCCTTCACCCCCTAGATACCAATAACCCACTGCCACCTACCACACTTATAACACCTAACCCGCATATTACCACTCACCACCACCAGCCTGCCAAAATTACCAAAACCCAAGACCACATTTTGACCGCAGACCACCCAGACAATGCATTCTGATTGCTGAACCCATAGATCAACTATACGAGAGACTAAAGGTTGCCGGTTACGTCACTCCCCTTCCCGTTATTTCTATGGAAAACTCTTCTCAGTGGATTAACCTAAACAAGACATGTACCTATCACTCAGGCATGAAGGGTCATACCATTGATGGGTGTCGCACTCTGAAGGACAAGATTCAGACATTAATTGACACTAAAGTCATACAGGCAAAGGAGGCTGCACCCAATGTTCGTAACAATCCTCTTCCGGATCACAGAGGTGAGGGAGTAAATGTGACAGAGACCGATGAAGAATGGGATTTGGAAAGGTCAAGTTCGGGAGGGGGATGATCCTAAAACATCCCCAGTCACTATCATGCCTTTCATGCTACAAACCTACACACCGATCGAAGTTGAGGTACTCGTACCATCGCCGTTTGAAGTCGAGGTGACCACACCCTTCACCGTGATGGTAGCACATATGCCATTTTATAAGTCTGATGCTATACCATGGGATTATGTTGCGGAACCAAGAAGGAAAGGAAAAGCGAAAATGGAAGAAACAGGTGCAGCACAAGGCATGACTAGAACTGGTAGGGTTTATACACCCGAGCACTTGGGAGGAACAAGCAAATAAGCTGCATCTAAGTCGCCTGTCATTGAGACTAGCCATGGCGACCTTTGGAGAAAAGTGCAAGCGAGAGAATACTCTATGGTTGACCATCTGAACAAAACTCCTGCTCATATATCCATTTTATCACTGCTGCAAAACTCCGAGACACATAGGAATGCCCTGATGAAGCTGCTGAGTGAAGCTTATGTACCCACCAACATCACTAATGGGGAAATGGCCAACATGGTTGGGCGGGTATTGGAAAGCAACAAAATCACTTTTCATGAAGGCGAGCTGCCACCGGAAGGACTAAGTCACAACAGGGCACTACATATCACAGTGCAATTTGAAGATACATTCATCGCCATGGTACTGATAGATGGGGGTTCGAGTCTCAATATATGTCTACTGACCACTCTGAAGAGATTGGGTAAAGGCCTGCACGAGATACGAGCACGAAGCATGAATATAAGGGCGTTTGATAGATCTCAAAGAGCCACAATCGGAGAAATCAACCTCAGTCTACAGATGTGCCCAACCTGATTTGATGTTGAGTTTCAAGTGCTGGATATATATTCTACCTACAATCTATTGTTGGGATGACCCTGGATATATTCCGTTGGGGCAGTGGCCTCTACTCTACATCAGGCCGTGAAGTTTGAATGGAACCGCTAGGAGGTGATCATCCACGAAAACGGAAGTAATCCAATTTATACCAATCATATTGTTCCGGTCATCGAGAATAGGAAGAAGTTAGGTGGAGAAACATACCATCGCATTGAGAGCGTCAACGCAATTGAAAAGGACAAATGATGGAGCAACAAGATAGAAAGAATACTGCTATGGACAGGGTATGAACTTGGCAAGGGTCTCGGCAAGAACCTCCAAGGGATCACCAAACCGGTATAGCCGAAGCATCATGGTACAACCTTTGGACTTGGGTACGAATATACTTGGTAAGAGTGCCAGGATTGGTCGCCACCATGGCGCGGTCCTTATTATCCGCTAGAACAAGCGGTACCACATTTGCACTAGACATTTCATCAAGCTAACATGATATGGGAGTCTGAGGAAGTTAAAGCCTTAGCTGGCATAAAGAAGCTGTTTCTGGATGACGAAGACATGGATTACAGTGCGATAGTTGAGGAGGAGGAGGAGGAAGACCTTATCATTCAGACCGTTGAAAAAGGAGTTGCTCTCAAGAATTGGACTGTTGCACCATCCCGGGCCCGTCGAGTTCCTAGGTAGCCTGACAATTAGCATCAATTATTTTAAAGCAATATTTTGAGCATCTAAGACATTTTCATTATTTTGTTTTGAAATAATTGCTCGAGTTATCGAGTCGTACTTGTTGGCGTTTTTCAAATTTTATTAATGCATTGCTATTTTTAGTATTTATTGTTATTCTTTACATTTTTTCTCTCTACAACATTATTATTACCTATCCCGATGAACCTACGACTGTGACATATAATGAGGCAACGCGATATAAGAATAATGATTCAGAGGATCTGGAAGACGACGTAATACCTAAGGAAATTGTCAGAGAAGTGGAAAACTTTGAAAACAAGCCTAAGTCTAATTTGGACGAGACTGAGACAGTTAACTTAGGGGACTCCAAAATGGTCAAGGAAACACATATAAGCATTCACCTATCACCATCAGAGAAGAAAGAGTATGTACGATTCCTAAAAGAGTATGCAGATATCTTTGCATGGTACTACGATGATATGACTGGTTTGAGCATATCCATAGTGGCTCACAAGCTACCTACCAATCCCATGTGTCCACCGGTAAAATAGAAGCTCAGAGAATTCAAGCCGGATATGAGTTTGAAGATAAAAGAGGAGGTCACCAAGCAAATCAAAGCCAAGGTTCTCAGAGTGGTTGAATATCCGACTTGGTTGGCCAACATTGTGCCAGTTCCGAAGAAAGATGGGAAAGTCTGAGTGTGTTTTGATTACCTAGATTTAAACAGGGCGAGTCCTAAAGATGATTTCCCATTGCCCAATATACACATACTGATTGACAACTGTGCCAAGCATGAACTCCAGTCCTTTGTGGATTACTTTACGGGGTATCATCAGATCTAGATGGATGAAGAGGATGCCAAAAAGACAGCCTTTATCACACCATGGGGAATATACTGCTATAAAATAATGTCGTTTGGTTTGAAGAATGCTGGAGCCACTTACATGAGAGCCATGACAACCATTTTCTACGACATGATACACAAGGAAATAGAGGTGTGCATGAATGACATCATCATCAAATCCAGAAAAATCACAGATCATATAGCAGACTTGAGGGAATTCTTTGATCGACTTCGAAGGCACAATCTGAAGCTGAATCCTGCAAAGTGTGCGTTCGGAGTCCCTGCCGAAATATTGCTAGGATTCTTCGTCAGTCATCTAGGGATTGAATTGGACCCCTCAAAGATCAAAGCTATCCAGGACTTGCCACCACCGAAGAATAAGAAAGATGTGATGAGCTTCTTAGGGCGTCTCAACTACATCAGCCATTTCATAGCACAATCAACCGTGATCTGTGAGCCGATCTTCAAAATATTGAAAAACGATGTTGCAACAAGATGTACTGAAGAATGTCAGAAAGCCTTCAACAAAATCAAGGAGTATTTATCCAAACCGCTTGTTCTGGTCCCGCGAGCGATAGGAAGACCATTGCTGCTTTATTTGTCTGTACTGGATGGAGCTTTCGGTTACGTTTTGGGATAACATGATGAAACTGGAAGAAAGGAGCAGGCAATGTATTATTTGAGAAAGAAATTCACACCTTACGAAGCCTAGTACTCTTTGCTGGAGCGCACCTGCTGCGCTTTAACATGGATAGCTCAAACGTTGAGGCATTATTTCTGTGCATACACCATATATCTCATATCAAGGATGGATCCGCTGAAACGCATCTTCCAGAAACCCATGCCTATGGGAAAGTTAGCAAAATGGAAGATATTGCTTAGTGGATTTGACATCATCTATGTAACTCAGAAGGCGGTGAAAGGGCAAGCATTGAAAGATCATTTGGCAGAAAATCCTGTAGACGGAGAATACGAACCATTGAAAGCGTATTTTACGGATGAAGAGGTGTAATTCGTAGGAGAAGATATCACCGAAGCATATGATGGATGGAGAAAGTTCTTCGACGGAGCTACAAACTTTAAAGGAGTGGGTATCAGAGCTGTCTTAGTATCAAAAACTGGCAACCACTATCCGGTATCTGCAAAACTCAGGTTTCCATGTTCCAACAATATGGCAGAATATGAGGCTTACATCTTGGGACTCAGGTTGGCCATTGACATGAATGTTCAGGAGTTGCTGGTGATTGGAGATTTCGATCTTTTGGTGCATCAGGTTGTAGGAGAATGGGCTACCAAGAATACCAAAATATTACCATATCTGTACTGTGTATGAGAGCTGATCAAGAGGTTCACGAAGATAGAGTTTAAACATGTTCTGAGGATTCAAAATGAGTTCGCAGATGCATTGGCCACTTTGTCTTCCATGATACAACACCCAGACAAGAACTTCATTGATCCTATCCCAATAGGAATTCATAAACAATCGGCTTATTGTGCTCATGTTGAAGAAGAAAGTGACGGAAATCCTTGGTTCCACGATATCAAAGAATACTTTGCAAAGGGAGAGTATCCGGAACATGTAACTCATACTCAGAAGCGCACACTCCGAAGGTTAGCCAACCATTTCTTTCAAAGCGGAGGAATTCTGCACAGAAGGACTTCAGACCTGGGATTTTTACGGTATGTCGACGCCAAGGCAGCATCCAGATTGCTCGAGAAAATACATGTCGGAACCTGCGGACCGCACATGAATGGCTTTGTCTTATCCAAGAAAATAATAAGAGCAGGATATTTCTGGATGACTATGGAAACATACTACATCAAGTATGTCCAAAAGTGTCACCAATGCCAGATACATGCTGATATGATACGAGTGCCACCCAATGAACTCAACGTAACAAGTGCACCCTGGCCTTTCTCCGCTTGGGTCATGGATGTCATCGGTCCAATCGGACCCGCTGCTTCAAATAAGCATAGGTTCATTCTAGTCAGTGGTGGATCCAGAATTTTAAGGTCGTGGGTGCTCACTTCCTTTAACATAAAGTTGCTGCCAACTACATAGTATAAGTGTACAACTATATGAACGCAACAGAGAAAACAATTAATAAGAAAATGATGGTTAATATTATCATTATCAAAAAAGACTTCTAGTCACAAGTCAAGTAAGAATCAAACTCGCGCCTCTAGCTTCAGACACACCTTTACTTCAAGCTCAACACCGCAACACCTATTAGTTTTTTATGTTCCTCGGTGCTTGCTAGCATATTATATCTGTTTCTTATATTGTTTTTATAATTATACACAGTTTATATTGAGGTCAATGGGTTCTAAATCACCTAAAATTAGTACATAGATCCGACTGATTCTAGTGGCCATAGATTATTTCATAAAGTGGGTTAAGGCCGCATCTTACAAAGCTGTAACTAAGAAGGTCATCGCAAATTTTGTTCGAGATCGCATTATATGTTGGTTTGGAGTACCAGAGTCAATCATCACCGACAACGCAACCAATCTCAACGGTGATTTAATGAAGGCCATGTGTGAAACTTTCAAGATCAAGCATAAGAAATCCACAACATACAGGTTGCAGATGAATGGAGCTGTAGAAGTTGCCGACCAAAACATCAAGAAAATACTAAGGAAAATGGTAGATAATTAAAAACAATGGCACGAGAAGCTGCCCTTTGCTCTGCTCGGATATCGTACCACGATTCGCACATCAACTGGGGCAACTCCTTACCTGCTGGTCTACGGTACAGAAGCGGTTATCCCTGCCGAAGTAGAAATCCCTTCTCTAAGAATCATACAAAAAGCTGAGCTCAGCGACGCAGAATGGGTACAGAGCCGATATAAACAACTGGCTCTCATCGATGAAAAAGAATGAATGCGGTATGTCACGGTCAAATCTACCAGAATAGAATGGCAAGAGATTTCAACAAAAAGGTTAGACCAAGACAATTCACACCGGGGCAGTTAGTGCTAAAGCAGATCTTCCCACATCAGGATGAAGCCAAGCGAAAGTTCTCACCCAACTGGCAAGGTCCCTACATGGTTCATCGAGTACTAACCGGAAGAGCACTCATACTTGCAGAAATGGATGGAGAGATTTGGCCAAAACCTATCAACTCGGATGCATTCAAGAGACACTATGTTTAGGATTGTTTACATGTCTTCACTTGATGTAACTGAACTACGCTTGACCTGATTCTCACTTAAGAAGGGATACGTAGGCAGCCCTGTGGGTTCTGTCACATTTTAATAAAATCTTCATTTTCCCCACGATCAGAAATTGGGGCAAGATCGCAAGTTCAGCCAACTTCATCATATGCGGAACATCCAAAAGTATTGTTAGAAGTATGTATTTAAACCGGGGCAGAATGTTAAGGGGGACCCTCAAAATTCTAAGGCAAGGAGGTCGCGATGTCTCTAAAATGTGTCACAGTCACCGGTTCATCTAAATTATTTGATGTCACATACCACTACATTTCAAATAACTATATTTATCAAATACATTGCACATTGTTTGAAAATGTTGTTTCTATGACAGCCAGATATTGCCTAGGGTAACTTAAACGAGATCCCAAGACAGGAGCAAAGACTGAGAAAGAAGACAAAAGCACGAACCAACCTTCCCCCCACAAAATTCATGATTTTTCTTTGGATGCAGGCACGATAAAATAACATTATTCGCAGAAACATTAAGTCACTACCTCCATGGAGACAAATTACCTAGCGCAGACACCTCCAACTAAGAAATACTTTACTTTCTCACCGCCTTCTTATCATTTGTATGAGGTTAAGCTCTACCTCCTCTTCTTGCATGAGGCTAAGCATTGCCTCCCTAATTGCATAAGGCTAAGCATTACCTTTCTTCGCATAAGACTAAGCATTGTCTCTTCATCTTGCATGAGGCTAAGTATTGCCTCCCCAATTACATAAGGCTAAGCACTGCCTTTCCCCGCATGAGACTAAGCATTGTCTCTTCTTCTTGCATAATGGCTAAGAATTGCCTCCCTAATTGCATAAGGCTAAGCACTGCCTTTACCTGCATGAGACTAAGCATTGTCTCTTCTTCTTGCATGAGTCTAAGCATTGCCTCCCCAATTGAATGAGGCTAAGCACTTCCTTTCCATGCATGAGACTAAGCATTGTCTCGTCTTCTTACATGAGGCTAAGCATTGCCTCCCTAATTCCATGAGACTAAGCATTGTCTCCCTTAATCGCATGAGACTAAGCATTGTCTCCTCTTCTTGCATAAGGCTAAGCACTACATTTCTTGCATGAGGCTAAGCATTGCTTCCCTAATTGCATAAGGCTAAGCACTGCCTTTCCTGTATGAGACTAAGAATTGTCTCATCTTTCCTGCATGAGACTAAGCTTTGTCTCCTCTTCTCTCATGAGGCTAAGCATTGCCTCCCTAATCCATAAGGCTAAGCATTTCCGTTCCTGCCTGAGACTAAGCACTAATCCATAAGGCTAAGCATTTCCGTTCCTGCATGAGACTAAGCATTGTCTCCTCTTCTCGCATAAGGCTAAGCATTGACTCCCTAATTGCATAAGGCCAAGTATTTCCTTTCCCTGCACGAGACTAAGCATTGCACCCCCCCCCTCCCCCCCCCGGGCATAAGGCTAAGCATTGTTTTTTCCTTGCATAAGATTAAATACTATCTCCACTACGCTATCTCTTTGTTCACCTAGGGCTAAGCGCTACCCTCATCTCACACAAGACTAAGCCTTGTCTTGTCTCGACCTCGCATATGACCAAGCATCATATCTTTGCATTTCATGGGCTGAAACATCGCCATTTTGTCCAAATGTGTCATAGTACGAAGGCATCATCCTCATAGCCGGGAGACACCATTCCATGGCCTGAGGATCTCTCAAAATTGCACACCATTATTCAAAGGTGTCATAGTCTAGAGGCACCATCCTCACAGCCCGAGTATACCATTTCATGGCCTTCGAATCCCTTATCACATGCTTCATGGCCCATGACATCATGGTCTAAGGATATCAGCCTAACCGTCTAAAGACAACCTTCATGGTCCGAAGGGAATTTGCATCATGTTCAAATTTTTGCAATAATCCATATATATATTCGCATGCACCGTGTTTTAAGTCTTGCAGGTAATCCAAGATGTCACCGCTCTACAAACGGGAGCAATCTTCGCTCCGGTTTCCGTTCACAACGTTCACATCCTTCAATTGTTTCAAACATAACCGACCACCAGCAATTGCCCACTTTTACTCTATGACCGTTCAGATATTTGCTCTGTGATACATCCGTAACGTTTCAGATTGACATGCATGACGCCGCATAAATTCATCCGATACTATCCTACCCGAAAGAACCCTCTCCGAAACATGCGAACACTCCTATAGAACTACACACGACCTGATTCTCGTAACACCAGGGATATGTAGGCAACTCAGGAACCAGGGTTCGGCCCCAATTTTGTTTTCAAATCACATCATTCCTCACTCAATTTGGCTAAAATTGGTCATCATTTTCTTTACCCGACAACTCTTTCATCATTCCCGGATAAAGAGGGAAAGCTGTTGATACCCAATTTTCCCTCATATTTTCTCAAATAGTATATATACCTTTCAAAACATCGTTTTGCATCATTCTATAATTTGCCATAATTTTTAGAACTTTAGAATCGATTTTCTTGCATTTAAATTACTTGAATATTTATTAATTACTCCTTCAAATTATTTTGTGATGACTTAATTATCTAAAATTATTATTTGCACCTATAATACATGTTTCAAATACTTGTTTTTTCATTTTATAAAATTACAATAGTATGCTTTAGCTATTTGCAAAATTTTGCAATAAAAGCATATATTTGCATTTTTTTTATTGAATTTGTCATTTTATTCAAGGTCAAAATAATATCTTACATTTTTTATAATTTTCTACTATTCTTTTAAAGTATTAATTTGCATAAATAGTATTTTTATATATTTATTTACCTATTTTATCAAATTATTTCCCTTTTAATCTCCTATTTAAAAACTGGCATAATTTTTAGGCTAATATTCGGACCAATTGTGGCCCAAACACTTAGCCTATTAACCTCAGCAGCCCAATCAAATAACCCCTTTAATTTAACCCGGCCAGAGACCCGTTCACTTGACCCGCTCGTTCCCAATCCGATCTTGGCCGTTGATCTTAAATGATCAACGGCCCATAATAAACTAACCCATTTTAATTACTCAACCCTCTAACCCTAATCCCCATTTCCCTAAAGACTGCCGCCCCATTTCCCTCCATCTGTTCTCTCTTCTCCTCTCAAACCCTAGCAGTCGCCTCTTCTAAATCTCCCAACTCCAGTTCTAATATGGAATCTCTCCATAATTTGCCTTCCATATATGCTTCATCTCTATGTTACTTACATGATTTTCGGTTTCACTTAGTACTTGCTTATTGTTGGCAAGTACCAGGCCTGAATCATGTGAAAACCGTCTTCAGTCTTCAAGATCTAGATGGTATTCCGTCTATATACATTCATGGCAAGGCGATATGAAGCTGATTCACCAAAACCTTTGGTCGATTCCTTGATTCTGTCGAATTAGGGCTCAGAATTTTATACTTTTCATTTTACCCGTTCCATTACTAATAGCAAGTGATACTTTCTTTCCATATTTATGTTTGATTGATTGTTTTCCTTGTTTGTTCGCTTGATTCCTACTGCTATATAAACCCCTCCCCTTTCCCCTTTGAAGGGGACGGGGGGAATCACTAAAAATCGAAGCTATTACTCTATTGTTCTCTTATTCTCTTGTTCTATACTCTGACTCTTGGCCGGCTGAAATCCAAGGCCACCGGGATTTGATTTTTAACTTTTATTGGTGCGAGCACTGCCCGAGGTTCATTTGAAGCACTTGGGAACTCTGACGCGTTAAGAATATGGGTTCTTGCTCTCTATTGACATCCAGAGCACTGTGGAATTTATTCTTTCTTGTTGTTTGTTTATCCAACTGATAACTGGTAAGTCTCTTAGTTTTATGGTTTCATTCTTCTGTGTTCATGTCCTGCATATTCACGCCTATGAATTTCATGAACTAAATGTGCTCTTAGACCATCTCTATGTGTAACTTTACTAGCATTGCACTCGTATTCAGATTTGAACCTCTTTGGCATTTGGTCTTTTACTTAAAATCTCCAGTTTTTTAGATATGTTATTTGAATATGCTTTACCTGAATAATTTAGGCTCTCTTAAGATCATTTAGCCTAATGTATTGGTACTTGAATATCTACATCACTGTTTGACATGAGTCTGCTTTCCTACTCTATTTTGAATCCCTGCAATGACTACCTCACATCTGTAATGCGTTATAATCTGTGACATGCTCCCCTGCTATTTTATCACTCTGCATGTCTTTGACTTACTTAATTCCATGTCCCTTTAGTGATTATTTGAGACTTTAGAGTGGCTATCTTAATCTATGTTTCCTTACAATATTTGAGACTGTTTGTCTTACTGATAAATTGGCATGTCGACTTTTTGGTGTTGTGGAGGAAATTCAGCATGATTGGACCCTTAGGCTTTAACCCTTTAAGTTAGTGCCTTACTCAGACTTGTTTGGTATTACGCATCTTTGTGTGTTAATCTTGCAATCTCAGGAAATTCAACTCTCTTTTTTATCTTAATGTGTTTTCTGGCAATATGTTACTTCTTGCGAAGTGTTAAACCTGTAATAGCAACCTGCCTCTAAGTCTTGTTGACCTTATTAACTAGTATGTTCTATGTTTTAGACAACTTTGCTATGTTTGTTTTCTAAAATAAAAGTGCATCTCTTCAAATTCTCTCCCTTAACCATTGTTCTCTCACTCTCATTTGTTGCCTACACTATTCTGAATCTATCATTCTTGGCCGGCTGGAAGCCAAGGCCACTAAGACTCTCTCTATTGACCTCACTAGTGTAAGCACTGCTCGGGGTCTATTTGAGACCCTTGTGAACTCTGACACACTAGGGTTTGGGGTTTTTTATCCACTTTCTCTACTATTGAGACCTGAATTACCCCACTCAATTCCTTCTTCCTATTGTCTAATGAACATGTAAGATGGTTGGTTTAAGTGATTTAATGCCTGGGTAATATGGTTGATCTATGGTTGTGTGATTTGTCTTTGAGCTTTTCTATGGATTCTGAGTTGTGCTGATGAATATGGTTCCTTGTTGAAAATTTGGGTATACCACGGGAGAATTGTTGAAGGCCCAGCAGTGCTGGGTATTTCTTTTGGGCCTGTTGTAGGCTTACTGTCATTATTTGTATAATATTTGTAATCATATTCATTATTGGGACCGTAATAACTTTGTAATAAACAATTGGGATATTAGTAAAAATGGGTTATGGGTAAATTTTGATGTTTGCATGCAAGGGTAGAAAACATGCCTATAGGATTCAATGATTCATCTGCTATATATGCCATTCAATCTCTATGTGCACTGTAGAAATCATGGCATTAAGAGAAGCACACACTCACACTACTTGTCTACTAGCAAAGCATGAGTTCAAATGCTTCAATTATCCCTGTTGCTATATGTTATTAGAAAACTTGCCCATAGGAAATAAATATAATTGAATTTTTCTTAAATTTACATCGCTGCAACATATCCACTAGAAATCATGCCTATAGGATTTTAATCATTTCATTCACTATTGTATCGCACTGTTCACCTAGAAACATGCCTATAAGGTTAAAGTATAATACTCCATCCATTTCAATTTATGTGAACATATTTCCTTTTTAATCCGTGCCAAAAAGAATGACCTCTTTCCTTATTTGGAAACAATTTACCTTTATCCAATTATTTATAGCCACATAAAATATATGTGCTTCATTTTACACCACAAGTTCAAAAGTCTTCTCTATTTTCTTAAACTCCGTGCCCAGTCAAATGGGTTCACATAAATTGAAATGGAGGGAGTAATATAGTTGGTTTCAATGGCCAATTGTTAGAGGTACTGCCTATAGGGTATTACTACTCGCCAAAAAGTGTTAATTTTCTAAACGTTGTTTGCTGCTCGAAAAGCATGAATAATTCTGGGCTTTCCTCCAATAGATTTCATTGTCACTTAGTGCGTAAATCACTTAGACACAACATCTATAGGTTAAATAACTAGAAATCTGCAATCTCAAATTAGCATGCAACAATCGTATAGTTATTTGGAGATAAGCAGCGCCTAGCCTCTGAAGCTGCTTATATGTTTTAATGAATAGTCACATAGAAATCATGTCTATAGGGCTAAAGGTTCTTAATTCTGAAACGGCCTAACATGAAAACCTATTTCACGTGCATTTGTTGCTTAAGTGTGGAGGCTAACTTGAGCCCTTAACTGCCCATATTTCAAGTCTAATATGTGTTTTGTATGTAACCTAGTTTTGACATTTCTGAGTCACCTAAGTAAGGTCTAGAACCACCCCAGTAGAGGTTCAATACCTCCTGGACCATAGAAATGGGACGGATAGTGCTCGCATAGAGCACGACTTAGAATTGAATTAGCACGCTTTAGGTAAACAACTTTAACATAGTAATCGGATAACATGGGATGATAGTCTCTGTCCACTGAATAATATGAGTAACTCCCTATCTCAAGGGAGTAGAAAAGTATTATTTATGTTGCACGGGGTGATCCTTTAGGCTAAAAGAACTCAGGATCCCCCCTCCCCCTCTTTCATATGTTGTTATTAGATCCAAATAGTTATATCCCTATATTCGTACTAAGATCTGTACTAATCATGTTGTAATGAAATTCTTTGACCTTTACATTTGTTTTTTTTATTTGATCACTTAGCCTAATTGTAATCCACATATCTTAAGTTCGGCCGGGACCCATAGTTGTGGACCTCGAAGAGTGCCTAACACCTTCTCTTTGAGGTAATTTGAGCCATTACCCGATCTTTGGTGACGCTGACTAGTCAAATAGAGTCATTTTCATAATAGGTGCCCTAACGCATATTAAATATCGTTAGGTGACGACTCTTCTATTTTAATACCAATCCTCCATTTAAAAGAGTTGTCACATGTCGAAACCCGCTTTCGCAAGAAAACGGGGTGCGACACTTAGGGCATGCTTTATTCAGGTCTTTATAATCTACACACATTCTAAGTTTGTTTCCCTTCTTAGGGACTACCACTACGTTTTCTAACCATTGACGATAATTTACTTCCCGAATTGATCCTATTTTGAGAAGTTTGGTTACCTCGTCCTTGATGAAGGCATGTTTAACCTCGGACTAGGGCCTTCTTTTTTGCTTCACCGGGCGGAATTTAGGGTCCAGGCTCAGCCTGGTGGGATCCCTGTCATATCAAGGTGGGACTAAGCAAAGCAACATATGTTAGCTTTAAGGAAACGAATAAGTTTTTTCCTGAGCACGGGGGTTAGCCCCGTGCCCAGGTATACCTTTCGTTCGGGCTGATCTCGGCCAAGGTGACTTGTTCCAGATCTTCGCCATCGATTTGGTGGCGTCGGAGTCATCGGGAATTACGAAGGGTTAAGGGATCCAGTAGTCGTCATCCTTGTCGATCCCTTGCTTATGTAATTGGGTCGAGGCCGGTAACTGTGGTTGCTATTTGGTTTGCCACTTTCCCTTCGAATCTGATCCCTTCATTGACGAGAGTGCCGATACCGGTATCGCTTCATCAACTACAAACATCTCCTTGGCGACAGGTTGTTCCCCGTACACTATTTTGACTCCCTCTAATGTTGGGAACTTCAGCACTTGGTGAAAGGTTGAGGGTACTGACCTCATGTTATGGATCCAAGGCCTTCCATGCAGGGCATTGTACCTCATGTCACCCTCGATCACATGGAACTTTGTTTCTTGGATGGTCCCGGCCACGTTCGCTGGTAGAGTAGTTTCACCTTTGGTGGTTTCGCTCGCCATGTTGAAACCGTTAAGTACTCGGGCGGCGGGCACAATTTGATCTTGTAGGTTAAGCTGTTTTATGACCCTCGATCGAATAATGTTGTCCGAGCTACCTGGATCAATCAAAACATGTTTAACTTGAATTTTATTCATAAGGAAAGATAGTACTAGTGCGTCGTTGTAGGGTTGTAAGATCCCCTCTGCATCCTCGTTATTGAAAGACAACTTCCCTTCCGGTACGTAGTATTGAGTTCTCTTTTCCCTCGTGATCGACACCATGGTGCGTTTGAATACGAGACCATGAGGAATATCGACCCCTCCAACAATC
This sequence comes from Nicotiana otophora, assembly GCA_000715115.1. NCBI lineage: Eukaryota > Viridiplantae > Streptophyta > Magnoliopsida > Solanales > Solanaceae > Nicotiana > Nicotiana otophora. The sequence continues at coordinate 57,108 of AWOL01S0002922.1, forward strand.
ATGTGGATCACGTGTTGCGGTTCCTCTTGCTCATTATGTCTATTTGAATCTCTGTTCTTGAAGTGGTTTTTAGCTCGATCTCTTAAGAATTCTCGAAGATGCCCTTCGTTGAACAAATGGGCTACCTCCTCCCTCAGCTGCCTGCAATCTTCTATTTTATAACCATGGGTGCCATGATATTTGCACATTTTAGTAAGGATTTCTCTAGGCCATATCAGTCTGCAGAGGTCGAGAACACCTGGTGTCTTTGATGCGCCCAATGGCCGATACAATAGCTAATGCATCAATGATGAAGTTGTATTACGATAGTCGTGGTGCTTATTTGGGTTCGACATTCCTATTGAAACCGCTCTTACTCATGAGCCCTTGAGAGTCTATCCTTGATCATTTCTTTTATCAATTCAAACGGGGTTACGTCCAGGCCCGTTGTTTCTCTGATCTCCACCGTATGGCTGATATCGATCTTTGTTTGACCGTGGTTCCCGGTCGATATCCCTTTTAACTATGTCGATGGTCCTGTTTGGATAGACGGACCTAGAAGGAGTCCCCAACTGGTCATCCTCGACCCTAATCTTTGACTGGTACCGATTATGCACATCGGCCAAGGTTATAGTTGGATATTCGATCAAGTTCTGCTTTAATTGTTGTGAGGCTACCGAACTTCGTACGCTTAGGCCTTGAGTGAAAGCTTGAACGGCCCAATCGTCGGCGACCGGGGGAAGATCCATACGCTCCATTTGGAACCGGGATACGAACTCTCTGAGCATCTCGTTGTCTTTTTGTTTTACTTTGAAGAGGTCCGACTTTCTAGTCTCGACCTTTATTGCTCCGACGTGTGCTTTGACGAAGGAATCTGCGCGCATGGAAAAAGAATCAATGGAGTTAGGTGGCAAATTATGGTACCATATCATCGCCCTCTTTGATAAAGTTTCTCCAAATGTTTTCATGTCACGACCCAATTTCACCTATAGGTCGTTATGGCGCCCAACACTACAGCTAGGCAAGCCAACAAATAAATTAAACATATATCAATTATTTTTAGAATACTTTTCTAAGTAATTTTATTATTTTTCTAGCAATATTAAAAAAATTTGAAAAGATACTGATTAACTTAAATTCAAGAAAATAAAAACAAATTCCAAATTCTACCAATGTGTGTACGAAGACTTGGTGTCACAAGTGTATGAGCATCTAATAGATTATACAAAACTCCAAATACTGTCTGAAATAAAACTAGACAGAATAAAAATGCAAGAAGAGGCACTGGTAGCTGCAGAATGGCTCAGAAAGGCAGATTACCACTATGCCTCTGGATAACGTGGATGTGTGATAATAGGTCCTCCACTAGTACCTGCCTTAGATCCTGCACAAAAAGTGCAGCAAGTATAGCATGAGTACGTAAACAACGTGTACCCAGTAAGTATCAGGTCTAATCTCGAGGTGGTAGAGACGAGATGGCCGGTTTTGACATTCACTAAGAGTCAATAATAATAAATAAAATAAAAATAGCAATATCTAGATCAACATGATTTATAGAATTTACAATGATTTTCTTTAACCAGTAGAAATAATTAAATTCTTTCAAATGCAACAATTCTCAATATATTAAATAAAATCCTTCAATTCCAATAAATTTTCAATTTATCAATTAGCTTTACAAGCTGCAATAAACTATCAAAGTATTGTGTAATTTTTATTATTAGGCACGATTTCTGCCGAGGTCGTACGGCCCGATCCAGAGGGTCGTGTACACTGCCGAAGGACGTGCGGCGCGATCCATAGATGCATCTATCCTGCCGAGGCGTTCGGTCCGCTCCACAAGAAATGAGGACATTTTCTTATGTACCTGCAGAAGGAGAGTATATTTATTATAAGATAAATTCGGGAGGATGAACAATTTCTTTAATAATTAATTAATTAATTTAAACAGAAAATTAAGCATATGAGATTTTCACCTTTTAATAATTTCTCTAACAATTCACAATATATACCAAAAATTTTAATTAAATAACGGATACAATTTCCACAAGTAATTCATGCTTTGAGTCTTAAACTACCCGGACTTCAGCACTAATAGTTTCTACGCACGGACTCTCGTCACCTCGTGCGTACGTAGCCCCCCACAATTAGCAACAATTATTAATTTAATTACCTATGGATAATTTCCCCCTCACAAGATTAGACAAGAGACTTACCTCAACTTGCTCCAATTTAATCCACTAGAAGGCCTTTTCCACGATTATCTAACTCTATCTGGCTCGAATCTAGCCAAAATAATTCGATACAATAACTAACAATTATAGGAATCAATTCCATAACAAAATACTACATTTTTCAATAAAAATCCAAAATTAATTCAAAAATCGTTCGTGGGGCCCACGGCTCAAAATCCGGTGAACATTAAGAAATATTAACGTCCATTCAATCATGAGTCTACTCATACCAAAATTATTAAATTCCAATAACAATTCGGCCCTCAGATCCTCAAATCTATCCAAGAGGGTTTTCAAATTTTTCCAACTTAATTCACCAATTAAATGATAAAAACAGTGATGGATTCAGGTAATTTAACCAATATTGAGTTAAGAACACTTACCCTGTTGTTTTTTCTGAAAATCTCCCAAACTCACCTCAATCCGAACTCCAAATCGGTAAAAAAGAAAAATGGGATGAAATCCCATTTTCAGAACTTAAACTCTCTGCCCAGTGATTTCTTCTACGCGATCGCGAAGAACAATTTCAACACTGCCCAAAATTATCTCTACGCGATCGCAGAAAGTCCCTCACGATCACGGAGCATTGACTCCGCAAACCTAAGTGATCGCGAATCTCCTCACGTGATCGCGAAGCATTAAGCGCGTGGCCCAGCTCCTCCCCCCGTTCCTCTTCGCGAACGCGACCTTAGCCACGTGTTCGCATAACACAGCTCGCCCAACCTACGCGATTGCAGACGTTCCCACGCGATCGCATAGAACAAATTTTCAGCTGCCCAAATTACCCTACGCGATCGCAGACAAACTTACGCGATTGCGTATAAGGAGAATCAGAAGAAACAGCAGCTATCTCCCAAAGGCCAAAAATGATTCGTTAGCCATCCGAAACTCACCCGAGCCTCTTGGGACCTCAATAAAATATACCACTAAGTCATAAAATATCATACGAACTTAGTCGAAACCTCAAATCACATCAAACAACGCTAAAACCATGAATCATACTCCAATTCAAGCTTAATGAAACTTAAAATTTCTAATGTCTATATTCGGTGTCGAAACCTATCAAATCAAGTCTGATTGACCTTAAATTTTGCACACAAGTCATAAATGACATGACTGAGCTATAAAAAATTTTAGAATTAGATTCCGACCCCAATATCAAAAGTCAACTCCCCGATCAAACTTTCAAACTTAAATTCTCGTTTTAGCCATTTCAAGCCTAATTTAACTACGGACTTCCAAATACAATTCTGAAAACGCTCCTAAGTCCAAAATCACCATACAGAGCTATTGGAACCGTCAAATCCCGATTCCAAGGTCGTTTCTCAAAAATATTAACCGAAGTCAAACTTAGCATTCTAAGGCCAACTTGAGGAACCAAGTGTTCCTATTTCAACCCGAACACACCCAAATTCCGAACCAACCATCCCCGCAAGTCATAAATTAATAAAAAGCACATACAAGGAGTTTTATTTAGGGAACGGGATTTTTAAAGTCAAAATGACCGGTTGGGTCATTACATTCTCCAACTCTTAAACAAACGTTCGTCCTCGAACGGGTTTAGAATTGTACCTGGAGTGATGAATAAGTGTGGATATCTGCTCCGCATGTTTTCCTCGGCCTCCCAAGTCACTTCCTCGACTGGTTGGCCCCTCCACTGGACTTTTACTGCAGAAATCCTCTTGGACCTCATCTGGCGAACATGTTTATCAATAATGGCAACTGGTTCTTCTTCATAGCCCAAACTATTATCTAGTTGAAATGTGCTGAAAGTCTAATACATGTGATAGGTCGGCCTGATACTTCTGGAGCATAGATACATGGAAAACCGGATGAACTCCTGATAGATTGGGAGGAAATGTAAGCTCATAAGAAACCTCCCCAACTCGTCTCAACAACTCAAATGGGCCTATAAACCTTGGGATCAACTTGCCCTTCATCCCGAATCTCATGATTCTCTTCATCGACGAAACCTTCAAGAGAACTTTTTCACCCATCATAAATGATAAATCATGCACTTTCTGATCTGCGTAACTCTTCAGTCTGGACTGTGCTATACGAAGTCACTCCTGAATCAACTTTACCTTTTCCAAGGCATCTTCCACCAAATCAGTACCATATAACTTAGACTCACCGGGCTCAAACCATCCAATGGGCGAACGGCATCGCCGACCATATAAAGCCTCAAATGGAGCCATCTCGATGCTGGATTGGTAACTGTTATTATAAACAAACTCGGCCAAAGACAAGAAACGATCCCACTGACCTCCAAAGTCAATCACACATGCCCTGAGCATATCCTCCAAAATTTGAATTGTCCGCTCTGACTGAGCGTTGGTCTGCGGATGAAAGGTTGTGCTGAGCTCTACAGGGGTCACCAATTCACTCTGTACTACTCTCCAGAAATTTGAAGTAAACTGATGGGCTCTATCTGATATGATAGAAATAGGCACACCGTGTAACCGAACTATCTCCTGAATATAAATCAGGGCCAACCTCTCTAAAGTATACATAGTTACAATCGGAATGAAATGTGCCGACTTGGTCAAACTGTCAACAATCACCCAAACTGCATCAAATTTCCGCAAGGTCCGCAGCAACCCAACTACAAAGTCTATGGTGATGCATTCCCATTTCCACTCCGGTATAGTCATCTGCTGAAGTAGGCCACTTGGCCTCTGGTGCTCATATTTAACTTGCTGACAATTTAGACACCTCTATATGCTCAACAATGTCCTTTTTCATTCATTGCCACCAATAATGTTGCCTCAGGTCATGATACATCTTTGTAGCACCTGGATGAATAGAATACCGAGAACTATGTGCTTCCTCTAGGATCTTTTTCCTCAGTCCATCCACATTAGGAACACATAGATGATCCTGGAGTCGCAGAACACCATCCGCTCTAATAGTAACTTCCTTGGAACCAACCCGTAGTACCGTTTCTCGAAGAACCATTACGTGTGGATCATCATACTGGAGAGCCTTGATCTGTTCAAATAGTGAAAACTGAGCTACAACACATGCAAGAACTCGACTGGGCTCTGAAATATCCAGCTGTACAAGTATGTTGGCCAAGGACTGAATATCTGAAGCCAATGGCCTCTCCTATGCTGAAATAAAAGCCAAACTACCCATACTCACCGCCTTTCTACTCAAGGCGTCTGCAACCACATTTACTTTGCCCGGATGATACAGGATAGTAATATCATAATCTTTTAGTAACTCAAGCTATCTGCGCTGTTTAAGATTTAGGTCCTTCTGCTTGAACAAATACTGCAAACTGCGATGATCAGTGTAAACTTCACAAGACACCCCATAAAGATAATGCCTCCAAATCTTAAGAGCATGAACAATCGCAACTAACTCCATATCATGTACTGGATAATTCTTCTCGTGGGGCTTCAGCTGACGTGAAGCATATGCAATAACTCTCCCTTCCTGCATCAATACATAACCCAAGCCAACGTGTGAAGCATCACAATACACTGTATACATTCCCGAACCGGAAGGCAACACTAACACTGGTGCTGTAGTCAATACTGTCTTGAGCTTCTGAAAGCTCACCTCACAAACATCAGACCATCGGAACAAAGCACCTTTCTAGGTTAATTTGGTTAAAGGTGTTGCAATAGATGAAAAACCTTCCACGAACCGACGATAATAACCTGCTAAACCCAGAAAACTCCTGATCTCAGTCGCCGAAGTGGGACGATGCCAATCCTAAAATGCCTCAATCGTTTTGGGATCAACCTTAATGCCCTCGCCAGATACAATATGCCCCAAAAATGCTACAGACTCTAGCCAGAACTCACATTTGGAGAACTTAGCATATAGATTTTGTTCCCGCAACGTCTGGAGCACTACTCTCATATGATGCTCGTGCTCCTCCTTACTGCGCGAGCAATTCAAAATGTCATCAATGAAGACAATGACAAACGAATTAATTTATGGCCTGAATACACTGTTCATCAAATCCATAAACGCTGCCGGGGCGTTAGTTAAACCGAAAGACATCACCAGAAACTCACATTGACCATATCTAGTCCGGAAAGCAGTCTTCGGAACATCCGAATCCCGAATCTTCAACTGATGGTACCCCGACCTCAAGTCGATCTTAGAGAATACCTTAGCACCCTGCAACTGATCAAATAGGTCATCAATACACGGCAACACGTACTTGTTCTTAATAGTGAGTTTGTTAAATTGATGATAATCAATGCATATTCGCATCGTTGCATCCTTCTTTTTCACAAATAATACCAGTGCACCCCAAGGCGATATACTCGGTCTGATGAACCCTTTGGCTAGTAACTCCTCAATCTGTTCTTTCAATTCTATTAATTCATTCGGATCCATGCGATTTGGTGGGATAGATATAGGCTGGGTATCTGGAGCCAAGTCAATACAAAAATCAACATCACGATCAGGTGGCATACATGGAAGATCTGAGGGAAATACATCGGAGAACTCCCGAACTACAGGCACTAAATTAATAGTCAGAGTCTCTGTAGTAGTATCCCGCACATAGGTTAGAAAAGCTAAACAACCCTTCTCAACCATGTGTTGAGCCTTCATAAAGGAAATAACCTGATTACATGCACTAACAGACGAACCCTTCCACTCCAGCCTAGGCAATGCTAGAATAGCCAAGGTAACACTCTTGGCATGACAATCAAGAATAGCACGATATGGAGATAACCAGTCCATGCCCAAAATAATATCAAAATCGGTCATCTCAAGCAATAGGAGACCTGCTCTAGTTTTATAACCACAAAATATAATAATAATGGACCGGTAGATCCGATTCACAACAACAGAATCGCCCATAGAAGTGGACACATAAACAGGAGTACTCAAGGACTCACGAGAAACACCTAGAAATTGAGCAAATAGAGAGGACACATATGAATATGTAGATCCTGGTTTAAATAATACGGAGGCATCTGTTTCGCAAACTAAAATCATACTTGTAATCATGGCATTTGAGGCCTCTGCATTTGGGCTGGCCGAAAAAGTATAGAACCGAGCTGGAGCGCTAACTAGCTGGCCTCCACCTAGCTGACCTCCACCTCTAATGCGACCCCTACCCACCTGGCCTCCACCTCTTGGTGGTCGGACAACTAGTGGAGCAACTGTTCTGGTAATCATAGGCTGCTGGCCATGTTGCACTAGTTTACCACGGAGCCTGGGGCAGAATCTCCGTATGTGACTGGGATCCCCACACTCATAATAAATCTTCAGTGCGATGGGCTGCTGACTAAGAGTCTGGCCCTGGGGAACTGAATACCCACTGGGAGGACCCTGAATAGCTGGTGGGCGATAAGAACTCTCTGGTATAACACTGAGATATGGTCACACTGGAGCACCTCGAGGAGGCGGTGGTGCTGGATATGGGAGTATGGTGGACTGCCCTCTCACGAACTGACCTCTGCCCCCAGACGGAGCACCTCTGGACTCTCCAGAATACCTAAACTGCTTATCTCTAGTAACCTGCTCTCGGCTACGCTGACATACACCCTCAATCCTGTGGGCTATCTCTACGACTAGCTCATAAGAAGTACCCTTCTCAACCTCTCGAGCCATAGTGACCTGGATGCCAGTATGTAAACCCGCAACAAACCTCCGCACTCTCTCCGCCTCAGTAGGGAGTATCATAAGTGCATGGCGAGATAACTCAGAAAATCTCGCCTCATAATCGGTCACTGACATCTGACCCTGTTATAGCTGCTCAAACTGAAACCGCAATTCTTCCCTCTGGGAGGATGGAATATACCTGTCCAGGAAAATACGGGTGAATCTGTCCCAAGTCATGGGAGGAGAATCTGCTGGTTTGCCAAGAACATAAGACTTCCACCATCTACAGGTCCTGCCATCTAGCTGAAAATTAGCAAAGTCAACCTCATGAGACTCCAATATCCTCATATTGTACAGTCTATCCCTGCACCGATCAATGAAGTCCTAAAGATCCTCATGTCGCTTACCCCCAAAGACAGGAGGATGTAGTCTAGTCCATCTGTCCAATAGTTTCTGCGGATCAGCGGTTGCAGCTGGCCTGGGCTCAGGTGTATCTGTTGCCACTGGCTGGGCTCCACCTACGGGTAGTGCACCCTGGGTCTGATATATAGCAGATGTATGCCCATAAGCCTGTGCGATAGGGGTCTGCGCTCCCCCGCTGTCTGAGATGTGGCTGGGCCTGCCGAAAATAAACCGGCCTGAGTCATAGTGTCCATGAACCGCAGTATACGACCCATGACATCCTGGAATCCTGGTGTAGATGTCAAATCCACCAGAGCTGGCTCTGCCACAGGCACCTCACCCTGCTCCTCAATAATGGGATTCTCTGCTGGACCCACTGGCGGCATAACTCGAACAGTCCTGGGACATCCTCGTCCCCTACCACGAGCTGGAGCCCTCCCTCGGCCTCTAGCAATTGGGGGAGTAGCTCTTCCTTGGTCTGGAACCTCATTAGAGCGCGTTCTCACCATTTGTGAAAGAATAAGAGAAAGATATTTAATATTGTATCAATTGCACGATGGAATATGAAGAAAGGTAGTTTCCTAACACCCTATAGCCTCTCGAAGATAAGTACAGACGTCTCTGTACCGATCCGCAAGACTCTATTAGGCCTGCTCATAACTCTGAGACCTACGTGAACCCAGTGCTCTGATACCATGTTGTCACGACCCAATTTCACCTATAGGTCGTGATGGCGCCCAATACTACAGCTAGGCAAGCCAACAAATAAATTAAACATATATCAATTATTTTCAGAATAATTTTCTAAGTAATTTTATTATTTTTCTAGCAATATAAAAGAAATTTGAAATGATACTGATTAACTTAAATCCAAGAAAATAAAACCAAATTCCAAATTCTACCAATGTGTGTGCCAAGACCTGGTGTCACAAGTGTATGAGCATCTAGTAGATTATACAAAACTCCAAATACTGTCTGAAATACAAATAGACATAATAAAAATGCAATAAGAGGCATTGGTAGCATCAGAACGACTCAGAAAGGCATCTCACCAATACGCCTCTGGATAACGTGAATATGCGATGATAGGTCCTCCACTAGTACATGCCTCAGATCCTGCACAAAAAGTGCAGCAAGTGTAGCATCAGTACGTAAACAACGTGTACCCAGTAAGTATCAAGCCTAATCTCGAAGTAGTAGAGACGAGATGACCAACTTTGACACTCATTATGGGTCAATAATATTAAATAATCATGAAATAGAAATATTTATATCAACGTGATTCACAGAGTTAACAGTAATTTTATTGACCAGTAGAAATAATTAAATTCCTTCAAATGCAGTAATTCTCAATATTTAATTATTATTATTAGGCACAATTTCTGTCGAGGTCGTACGACTCGATCCAGAGTGTCGCGTACACTGCCGAGGGACGTGAGGTGAGATCCATAGATGCATCTATCCTACTGAGACGTTCATCCCGTTCCACAAGAAAAGAGGACACTTTCTTATGTACCTCCGGAAGGAGAGTATATTTATTATAAGATAAATTCGGGAGAATGAACAATTTCTTTAATAATTAATTAATTTAAACAGAAAATTAAGCATATGACATTTTCACCTTTTAATAATTTCTCTAACAATTCACGATATATACCAAATAATTTAATTAAAAAACGGATACAATTCATACAAGTAATTCATGCTTTGAGTCCTAAACTACACGGACTTTAGAATTAATAGTTGCTACGCACGGACTCTCGTCACCTCGTGCGTACATAGCCCACCACAATTAGCAACAATTATTAATTTAATTACCTATGGGGTAATTTCCTCCTAACAAGATTAGATAAGAGACTTACCTCAACTTGCTCCAATTTAATCCACTAAAAGACCTTTTCCACGATTATCCAACTCTGTCTGGCTCGAATCTAGCCAAAATAATTCGATACAATCACTAAAAATTATAGGAATCAATTTCATAAGAAAATACTACATTTTTCAATAAAAATCCGAAATTAATTAAAACATCATCCGTGGGGCCCATATCTCGAAATCCGACAAAAGTTATAAAATATTAATGCTCATTCAACCATGAGTCTACCCATACCAAAATTACTAAATTCCAATAATAATAATTCGACCCTCAAATCTATCCAAGAGGGTTTTCAAACTTTTCCAACTTAATTCACCAATTAAATGATAAAAGCAGTGATGGATTAGGGTAATTTAACCAATATTAAGTTAAGAACACTTACCCCGTTATTTACTATGAAAATCTCCCAAACATCACCTCAATCCAAACTCCAAATCGGTAAAAATAAAAAATGGGACTAAGTCCCATTTTAGAACTTAACTCTATGCCCAGTGATTTCTTCTACGCGATCGCGAACTTCCTCACGCGATCGCGAAGAACAATTTCAACACTACCCAAAATTAACTCTACGTGATCGCAGAAAGTCCCACGAGATCGCGAAGCATTGACTCTGCAAACCTACGAGATCGTAAACCTCCTCACGCGATCGCGAAGCATTAAGCGTGTGGCACAGCTCCTCCCCTCGTTCCTCTTCGCGAATGCGGCCTTAGCCACACGTTCGCATAACACAGCTCGCCCAACCTATGCGATCGCGGACGTGCCCACGCGATCGCATAGAACAAATTTCCAGCTGCCCAAATTACCCTACGCGAGCGCAGATGAACTTACGCGATCACGTATAAGGAAAATTAGAAGAAAATACCAGCAGCTATCAACGATCTCCCAAAGGCCAAAAATGATCCGTTAGCCGTCCGAAACTCACCCGAGCCCCTCAGAACCTCACCCAAATATACCAACAAGTCCTAAAACATCATACGAACTTAGTTGAAACCTCAAATTACATCAAACAATGCTAAAACCATGAATCATACTCCAATTCAAGCTTAATGAAACTTAAAATTTCCAACTTCTACATTCGGTATCGAAACCTATCAAATCAAGTCCGATTGACCTCAAATTTTACACACAAGTCATAAATGACATGGAGCTATGAATATTTTCGGAATTAGATTCTGACCCTGATATCAAAGTCAACTCCCCGGTCAAACTTCCAAACTTAAATTCCTGTTTTAGCCATTTCAAGCCTAATTTTACTGCGGACTTCCACATAAAATTTCGAACACGCTCCCAAGTCTAATATCACCATACGAAGCTATTGGAACCGTCAAATCCCGATTCCAGAGTCGTTTTCTCAGAATGTTGACCAAAGTCAAACTTAGCATTCTAAGGCCAACTTGAGGAACCAAGTATTCTTATTTCAACCCGAACACTCCCAAATCCCGAACCAACCATCCCCGAAAGTCATAAATTAATAAAAGCGTATACAGGGAGTTTTATTTAGGGGAAAAGGGTTCTAAAAGTTAAAATGATCGGTTTGGTCATTAAACTTCAACAGTACGGACTCGATCTCATCGTCCTCTAGACCGTTCCCCTTTATTCTGCATGTGTAAGAAGTGACATGCTCTTTGGGGGTCAGTAGTTCCATTATACTTGGGGAATTTCTGGCATACGAAATTTCTTCTGAATGGGCTTAGGAGCCGTTCTCGGGGGAAAGGGCTTTTGTACGAACTTCTTTGAATCCAAACCCTTCCAAATCGGTGGTGCCCCCAGAATTTGGTCAACTCTGGAGTTATATGTTTCCACTTTTTTGTCATTCGCTTCAATCTACTTCTCCCCCGCTTCAATTCGCTTTGTCAACTCCTCGAACATTTTCAAGATAGCAGGGTTGGTCCCTAACTCATTCATATTTGACCTCTTCGGCACTGGTTCGGCCCTTGTGAACAACTTTCTGTGATGGCTCGGGTTCGACCCTACTCGGTGCGTGGTTCTGATTTTGGAGTTGTGCTATTGCAACTTGTTGAGCTTGCAATATTTTGAATATTTTTTGAAGGCTGATTCCGCCTTCTTAGCCACCCTGTGTGTTCTGACCGGCTAATCGAACGTCTCTGCGGATGCTATTTTCGGGGTCGACGCCCAGATTTGCATTCAGGAGAACATGGGAACCAGCGTCGATGGGATCTGCAACTGGTACTCCTTCGAGATCAACTGGAGGTACTTCGTTTCCTGGGGTGGCTACATTGTCGTTTTTACCATAAAAACCAAGACCATTATCGATGTGTGTGGGTACTGCTTGAGAGTTCGACATGATGATCCTCGAATCAAAAACGCTTACAAGAACAAGTGTAAAGTAGTGTGTGTTATGAAAATTATCACCAGGCAATCACTATTATCCTTAATCCCACGGTGAGCGCCAAACTGTTTACCCTTAAACTCGGATAACAATTAAATTTGTAAGTGATTATAAGGATATGTGATTTCACTTGGCACAAACTGAGAAATATAAGAATTGAAGTTAGAAATTAACTGTAAAATAAAGCAAACCAATGTAACGCGCAACTTTGGCCCTCGAGCTAGGTCGCCCTCGAACCAAATGAGTATATTATTGAGAAGTAAGAACTGAACAATTGAATAAGAAAGCTTAAGAGAGAAAACGTAATATATTACTTTGTTATGCGTGAATTTCCCCTACAAAATGATTGGAACCCCCTTTATATAGTAGAGGAGTTCTACATATGGTACAATTCTAAATATAGAAGAAAATCTTCTGATTAGCTAATCAACTGGTCTTGACTTGATATATGCCGAGATCTCCGTCACAATCCTCGTCCGGTCACGGATTCCTCGGCTTTCTGTTATTCGACTTAGCAAGCTTCTTTCGATCTTGCTAGATCCATATCCTTCTCGGTCTCGATCTTAGCTGGTCTCGATCTCGATCGATCCCTGAATCACGAGTTAGGCAATATTTATTCATGCAACAGTCCAATATAACTTGGGATTGAACCTCGGTCAGCCTCCCCGATCTCGATTAACCATACAAAATCGGGTAAGTACGATTTTGACCGTATACAATCATGTTTTAAAAAAAAAACGTTCTCCTCCCACTCCATTATATCCGAGCTCTCAAAATTTCGAGACTGTACTTTCATTAGCTTATTAGCAACTTCATTCTTATTTAAATTTTTAGTTATCGCTTTGCTTTGCATCCTTCCTCTGAATTTTACTGTGCTCTTATCTTTCTTATGATTGTTGTGGCGGTACTAATATTGTCTCCCTTCCCTTTATCTACCCTCTCCCTTTGCTTTGCATCTTTATTATGAATTCCATGGTATTGCTATTTTTTTTTTATTTTATTTTTTTATTATTATTATTATTATTATTTTTTTAAGCCGAGGGTCTTTCGGAAACAGCCTCTCTACTCCTTCGGGGTAGGGGTAAGGTCTGCGTACATACTACCCTCCCCAGACCCCATTAATGGGATTCTACTGGGTTGTTGTTGTTGTTGTATTCTTATTTAATTTCTTCTTTCTTTTATTCTTTTCAAAAATGTTCCCGTCCATTTCCTTGATTATTTAGGTGGGTTCTCAATTATTCCCAATCATCTTTGATTAGGTTCAAGTTAGGACAGACATCACACATATGCATACGCACGAATAGATTAGAATCTGTATTATAGAAATATTTGAAGCCTTACCAATCATATCAAAGTCAAATGTTTAGCAAGTTGTTTTTGGTATTCCTCCACTAGAGACAAAAAGGTTTGGATGACAATCATTTTAATAAGTTTTTTTCTTTCTTGATACCTTAATTTCACGCATTAAACAAGTCATATAAGATCGATGCTAAACCATTACGCACAAGATTAGGTTTTTGTACTAAGTGGTGCATTCATGATTGCATTGGCACAAGTAAAAACTCAAAACAGGAAGCCACTCACTCTCTTTCGTACGTTAATGGTAAGTGGGTATGAATCTTTCAGTTTTAGAATATTATCTGCAATCTTTTGAACAAAATATATCCCTTAGTAAAATGCTTTGCATCTTCACTAGAAAACATACATGTATAATGATTAATTATCCTGTTAGTTGACGTCCAATCGAAGCGTGTTTCTTTTTTTTTTGTAATGAAGAAGAAGGAAAAAATATTTCTACTGCTACTACTACTCACATTCATTTCTAAAATTACTTGTCCAATTGTCTTTTTCAAGTTGCCTTACAATGTTGTCTACTTTCTTTACACGAAGTTCTAGTCGTCATAATATTATCTCATACAATTTTCACGAGTCTAAATTCACTCACCAGTCAGAATTTTACCATTTGATGATATGTTTTCGTTATCAAATTAACTATTTAACAAATACTTTAATATATTCTTCAATCACAAACAGTATGATACACGGTCAAATCAACTTTTATTTTCTGTGACAGGCCAAATTTTGTCAATACTCCACGTGTAAAATTCTATTACCCACGATATAACTTGTGAAGAAACAAAAGAATAGTATTAGTAAACACAATAGTTATTTCCTCAACTAGTACCAGTTTCAGATGTCTTTCCTTGACTTCACGCATACACTTTCTTTTCCTTAACGAAGAAGTTGTAGTTCATATAGAAGATAGCCATTTGATTGATTATTTTAGTTTTGATCCCAATTGGTTGGTTTAATAAGAATAAGGCATATTTACCAAAAATAATAAGAATAAGGCATGCCTACCTGCTGGCTGCTGCATGTAAAATGCAAAGATGACAAAACAAATTGACTAGTCTAAATTAGGACAACTAGAGAGATGGCGGAAAGAACTCGAACACATTAGAATTGTGTGTAAATGGAACAAAAGAGACATGATAATTTTTATTTATTTTATTTTTATTATTGTCAAATATTGAAAAGAATAATGAAGTGATAAAAGAAAGTAGATAAACTCAAAAGATGTAAATTGTGGGAAAAACTGGGTGCACCACACCTTGGTGAATGGTGACTGATGACTGGTTTGGAGGGACCATCCCCATGCCTTATTGGGGAATAATTCCAAACCAAACATGTTAAATGAATAATCTAAACAGAACCAAGAATGGGAGATGTAATTAAAGTAAGATCAAATCATGTTTAATGGGTGACCTAACTTCTCATCATCTTAGCCGACAATGCATTATTATATCTGTTTGTAAACATACAGCTGAATTAGTATGGGGTCCCACTATACATGAATACACACGCAGGCACACTGATCAGATATATTCAAATAATAAGAAAATTAAATACTTATTTGTACTAAGATGTTTAAACTAAATTAATAACTTTAATGATTATAAATTAAAATAAAACTACATAGCGATTAAGGGATCGTTTCGCCATAATTGTTTTTTTATTTTGTTTTCTGAAAAATTTTCACTTTTGTTTTTTCTGAAATCAGTGTTTGCCCATTAAAATTTTCAAAATCAATTAAAATTGAATTTCGAAATTTTTTGAAAATTTAAAAAACTCCAAAAAATTATTTTTTAAAATTTTCATTTTAAATCACTCACAAAAACTGAAAAATATCATCAAATTATATTCATGTCCAAATAACTCCAATTTTTAAATACCATTTTCACTTGAAAAAAATTTTTAAATTTTTATTTCACAATTCTTATGTCCAAACGCGCATTAAATATGCCTATTAAACATATTTTTTGCCAATAAGGCAACACTGTACATCAACTTTCTAGTTGATGAATCATATTCTGGCAGCATTATTGCACTTATGAAATTCCCCATAGTGTCTTCTACCTACTTTTCTTGCCTTCTGCCTTGCCTCTTTCCTCTAACACCAAACAAAACATCATGCTTTACACTACACATAGTGAACATCTCTATTTCATCTTCAAACCAACCTCATCACTATATATCCACCTGCAAAACACACGCAAATTTTCTATTCTAATTAGTTTCCTGATTAGTAACTCAAAGAAAAAATATGATTTATTAATTCAGCCTGCTAGCTTGTGAAATGATAAACACATTAAGGGGTTTTACTTTTCAGTCGGTTAATTAAATGGACGAGCATATTTTCTCAGCTACACTTACATTGTGTACTGGGACGGCATCTTGTTCTTGAATAATTGATAGGAGTAGTTTAGTAATGAAAATATGATTTCTTAGTGTTGGTAATTAAATAACATAAGAGTTCTTAAAGGACTTCTAGGGAAATAAATATATTGGAGAAGATCAGGTATACAAGTTGGAAAAATTCTAAGACTACTTAGGTGAATTATAATTAATTAACACGGTTATGGGGCTATACCTAATTAGTAACAATTGTGATGGGTGCCTCATGGCTGCTGACACACAACTTGGTTCATGATTGATACATGCATTATTAATAATCAGAAATATGATGATATAAGTAAATAGTGGATAAAGTAAAAAAAAAAAAAAAAGATTGAATAAAACGCGAAAGAATCGTAAGAAAAAAAACAAAAGCTGGTGCTGGTGATGGGTGGCGAAGGGAAGACGAATGATTCTCCATTTCCATGTGAATCCACGTAATTCATTCTATGCATTTATTCTTTTGGTATTCCAAAAGTTCAAGTAATGAGAGAGAGCGTATCCTTGTTTGGTTAAATTGTGGGGAGGGTGGGTTAGTTTCCTCGCTTTTTGGTCAGTATTATATTATAATGGAGAGAGATAACACTTAACAGTAGTGGGGTTCAAATGGTCAACCTATGAAGAGATAAAGAAATGGACTTTTAATAATTCCTACACACTACTTATTCACTCCTTTGATTATTAATCATAGATAGATAGATAGACCACCCACCCACCAACTCACCACACATCCCACCCCAGAACACAGACACAAAAGTCTTATTCCTCAGTTTCCCTTCAAAGACTCTCACTTTATACATTTCAACAAACCCAAGCTACGCCTAATTAGCTAGCCCCAAGTCTCTTACAATATATATCCCACCACTCCTCTCTTTTCCACCATTCCTCACAAGAAAAACTAAAGTTAACACTTGTTTCTCTTTCTCTTCAATTCAACATTCCTCCTCACTGGTCTTCTTTTCACACCTAGATGGGTAGTTTTGATGATATTTCTAGCACAGGCCTGGTTTTAGGATTAGGTTTTTCCACAACGGCTGATCAGAAATCAACAAAAATAGCACCAGTCGTACTGGACAAAGGGCCATCTCTTGGCTTTGAACCGTCACTAAGGTTAAGCCTTTCCGGCGATCATTCTTATGAAAAACAAGAGGCAGTTAAGAAGGTTAATAATGTTACAAGGGGACCGAATGATCATCAATCGATTGATTTGTATCGACAAGATAGTGCAGCTTCCTCCTACTCTAATGCTAGCGTGAAAAGGGAGAGAGATGTTGGGAGTGAAGAGACAACGACAGAGGTAGAGAGACTTTCCTCAAGAGTTAGCGATGAAGATGATGATGGTTCTAACGCTAGGAAGAAACTTAGGCTCACTAAAGCACAATCTGCCCTTTTAGAGGAAAGCTTCAAGCAACACAGTACTCTCAATCCTGTAAGCTCTCCTTCTACTTTTCTTGATTATCCCCCTATATATTTTCTTTCTTTTGATGGGTATACGCACACGTAACATCTAATATAGATCCATTTCTGTACGTTTATAATTATGCAGAAGCAAAAACAGGAATTAGCCAGGAATCTGAATCTAAGGCCTCGTCAGGTTGAAGTCTGGTTCCAGAACAGAAGAGCCAGGTATGACTAACGATTTTTTTTAATAGTAACATTTTTCTCGAAGAAAATAAGGAAACATAAAATTGATGGAATCGTTTCTTTTTACAGGACAAAGCTGAAGCAAACAGAGGTAGACTGTGAGTTCCTGAAAAAATGTTGCGAGACGCTAACAGAGGAAAACAGGAGGCTTCACAAGGAATTGCAAGAACTGAAGGCTGTAAAAATAGCGCAACCTTTGTACATGCAGCTGCCGGCGGCAACTTTGACTATGTGTCCTTCTTGCGAGAGGATCGGCGGCGTCGGAGAAAATCCATCGAAGAATCCTTTCACTTTGGCTCAGAAGCCTTACTTCTACAATTCCTTCACCAATCCATCAGCAGCTTGTTAATTAGAGGCCATATATAAATAATAATACTCCACTCTCTAGTAGTATATGATATCAATATCATCTTTAGAAAATCTCCCAAACCCGCCACTTTTTTTGGTTAAGGGCTTGTATGAAATCAACTGACCAGTGCAGTTGTATCTGTAGATTTAGAATTAAGGTCACTAATCAATCATTTTAATTTGTTTCTTATGATCATATTATAAGTCTGTAAATATTTAAGGAATATAATACATATGGATGGATTATTATTTATTCTGTTGATCTTCTTGTGTGATCTTTTATTGAATTCCTTCATTTTCTTTCTTTACTTATTTTTAATTTAACTCGTGTACATTTTTTCTTTTTCTCGTGTCTCTGCGATCTTCTCAATTATTGGTGTCTTCATGATTCGAGCAAAAAGGCAGAAAGGCCAAAAAAGAAAAGGAAAAAAAAATGTGAAGAGAAGATGATTCGGGTATTATCGCAAACGATATCTGTGTGAATTATATATATTCGTATAATTATCAGAAAGGAATTAAATGTGGACGGACCGAATAGAAGATGAAGATGATAATGTATTCTTTGAATAATATTATGTTGTGCACCACTTGATAATAAATGATTAGACAGATGCATGCTTGAAGCATTATCCATCATGTATAGAGAGAAAATTAAAAAAAGAGAAGGGAATAGTTAGAAAAGGATAGCATACCAAATCTTTTTAAATCTTTTAGCAAACAAAAAAGAGAAAGATAATGATAATTCAGTTGGAGGTGTTTAATGATGATGAGATGATGTGTAAGGTGGGGAAAGAGAAAAAAAGGTTGGTATCTAGGTGGGGGTCAGCTCACGTGTTTCTGTCTCTAGTTTTGTTAGTTAATTGATAGAGAAAGTGTCAACATGAATAAAGGGGAGAGGGGGCACTGCCTGCCTGCTACAGCCGTGTAGATAAAGAAAGGAATGGCAATAAATAAATACATAAAAGAAATTCCAATTGCCCAATTATTTAACATAAATCAAGAAAGAAAAGATGCTACATAAATACACTTTTCTAATTTAATCTTAATTTTTTTTTCAATATTCACCCAACTCAAGTCCAAACGTCTACTAATATGATCTTGAAATTTTGGTCAAAATAGGACAGATTAGATTATATGAATTTTCTGCACCTAAAAATTCAAATTTGTGATGATATGTTTGATGGGTAATGAAAGAAAGTCTTGAAGCAACTGTAAAGTTGTTTCTATGTGATATTCAGGTCACGGATTCGATTCACCGTAGTAGCCACTAATACTTATATTAAAATAAATTATTTATAATTTATCGTTTGACATGTGATTCTTTTTGCGTGAATACGGAATACAGTGACTAATTTCTACCTAATTCACTTTGTGATAACGTGTGTGTGTGTGTGAGAGAGAGAGAGAGAAGTGAAGGGAGGCAAAAGTGATAGAAGCTGAGGTGCCCTAACTTTAAGGGGACCAGTGAGTCACACATCATGTGATAGCCGAGTACGCCCATTGGCCCAAGTTTCTAACAATTATGAACAACGAGACTTCCATGTAGTAACATTGAGGTGGACTTACTTCCCTCAACCTCTTTGATGTGTCTTTTCCAACCATCCCTTGCTGCCTCCTACTAATTTATTTTCTTTTTGTACTACTACAGTACTCACAAAATCCGAGTCGTTCCTTATATTATTTATTGTTGGACCACCAATATGTCGTGCCGTAAATTCTACTAAAATATAAGTAGGAGTATATTTCTTTTTGAATATATGAAATTATATTTCTCTATTTTCACGAATTAATAAGAGAATCATCACTTTTAGTAATTAAATTAGAAGTGCTCTATGACAACGCGAAGTACACTAAAAACTGCAGCTTATACATAGTACTCAATTACGTGAAAATAGCATGGGCTAGTCAGTTTTCGGACTAGTAATTGAAAAATAATCAGCGTTAACAAAGTTATTGAAAAATAGTCACTCTTTTGCTGCAACACGAAAAATTCCAGCATAATATACTGGAGAATGATGCACCTGTGTATGAACTTTCAGCATATCATGTTGGAACTCCTAACACACGGAAAGTTCCAGCATAATATACTGGAGATTTAAGCACCTGTGTATGAATTTGCAGCATATTATGCTGGAAGTCCAGTATATTATGCTGGAATATTTTCTGGATTTTGAACAATGTTTTCATTCAGATTTATCTTTACATAAAAAATGACTAAATTTCGATTACTTTTACTGTGACTATTTTTCAATTACTACTTGCAAATCTCGTTATTTTTGAATTTCACCGTTAAATTACCCCATTTTGGAGTCGGTCTCAGGTATTGAATTGGGGAAAATTAATGTTAGTTTTGACTCTTTTTAAAAAAAAAATAAGTACGCGTGTTTGATTTACGTGTGTGTGTTTGTTGGTGGGGTTCGTTAAGACTTTGTTTTGAATTATTTTTGAAAAAAATTGTTTTAAACTTGGATTTTGTTGTAAGCTTTATTTTGAAAAAAGAAAAACCACTAAACCCTTAAAACATCATAAATACTTTCAATGGTCAAAGATTACGAATTTATTAACTACACATTTTTATTGTTTACTAAACTTACCTTAAATAGTATTTATGAGGGAGAGTGATTGTGCGAATATAAATTCCAGGCAATTGGTGAGCGACAACAAATTTCGTTCTGAACTGTGGAGACCAAAATTAATTTTCAAAAAATAGAAACCAAAACCAATTCTAATTCCAAGATCAATTAACTAGGTTGGTTTTGATACTCACCGTCCTTTTAGTTTAATTTTCAAAAGTGTCTTGAAACCAAACACCAACTAATTGTACAGAACTGATAAATTGGAGTGGTTAAAGTTAAAACTTTCACTTTTAAGAAAATTGGGTTGATTTTTACAGAAAGAAAAGTTGAAAATTGAAAAAATAGAGAGAATGGTCAAGGTTTTTATTGGGCAATTGTCAAGGGAGCAAAAACATGTGGAGGAAGTGTAAAACAGGAGACACGTAATCATGATTGGTTATGGACATTGGACAAAGTCCTAAGCTGAATCATTGGGAGGATCTATCATAGGTCTTATTTTGCGGTCCACCTTTGAATTTCATTATTGGTCTGTCTAGAAATGTCCATGTTGGTTTGTGCATTCTTTTGAGAAAACCGTATTTAACGGAAGGAAAAAACAAAGTTAAGAAGGTCTTAATTTTTAAATAGTGTGTTGGTTAAATTAATCACCATGAACGTAATCACCATTATATTAGAGTCGCTTACTCCTCCTTTAAATTCGAAGGTCTAAATATTTAATTTCAACACAAATTTAAGTGGTTCGCATTTTATATTTTGAAATAGATATTTTTTGGGTAATTCCCATGGATCGAAGCCGCTACCTTCGAATGTGCATTTGGTAACCTGTTCACTGTGTAATAACTTGAAAATTGCATCGAAGATGTAAACTACATTAAGCAAGCCCGGTGCAACAGAGCTCTGGTTGAGGAGGATGCTGGTGAGGAAAATCGATCCCAGATCTTCTATATGGAAAAACCACTCACTCAACCAACTCGGTCAACCGATGTAGGCTTGAAATAGAATGTATAAGTCTAAAATATGTGACAAATATCAAAGAGTTTAGATATAGTCAATTTTCTTTGTCTCTTTTAGATTTTGAAAAAAACAAAATTCACAGTTTTATCACGTAATATTTCTTATATTTGATTAATCCATGCACATTTTAGCATTTGATTAAAGTTGACTTTCTTATATCCAATTTATTTTATTTATACCCATGAAATATATTTTTTTTCAAGTGACAAAAGATATGCAGAAAACTACTCCATGAAAATAGTTTTGCATGAGATCATATTTATTTGATACAGTCTCACAGTCCCCTTTATGTAATTCAAAATTATAATTTTTCTCAATACTATGTGATAATACCTAGGAGCATTTAAAATTTCACAATCTAACACTGGCATTCACATTCGAAATACATGAAAGTGAGATGAAGTACATTCTAATATTCAAAAGTTCAAAATTCTCACATTAAGAAGAGTAGCTAATATATTTGAGCAATCAAAGAAATACAAAAGGGAAAATTAAGTATTACTTCCGTTCCCAATTTTGGTCACATGAAACGGAACGACGTCTGTAGTAGCACACGAAACTTTCTTTTGGAATTGATCATATAAATATGTTTATATGAAGAAAGAATGCGATGGATGAAAATAGCATATGATAGTTTCTTTTGGAATTGTTAAACATGTGTGCAGTTATGTTTAACAATATCCACTTTGAGACACATAAGAGATTTCGTATTTCTTAGATAGGCACACGCAAATGTACAAAAAAGAAAACAAATTAGAGAAACAAACAAAATAGGTCGACAGATGTCAAACGTAGGCAAAATTGTCGGCCTGCCCAGTCCTTGTAACGTAATGTTAAATTGTTATTGTTAAATGTTAATAAACCAATATTGCTGTATTTGGTTACTAGTATTAAAATATATAGTTTGATCAATCATGGTGAAAGCAACTGATTAGTTGGAAGCAATTTTAATGACATGAAAGTTGAAACTCTCTGATTAATTCCCTGAATCAACATCTAATTACGCATGCAAAGCAGCATTAGGATACATCTTACTTTATATTGTACTAATTATGGAAGCCTTGTCACTAGACTCACTAGTTTGATTATACGTTTGATTCTTTTTTATTTTTCTGTTAGTTAATAGACAATATTGCTTAGACATGTTTGTTGCCTAAAAGCGCATGCCCTTATCTCTAATAAGCAATAATTGCGTAAAGATAATTGCTGAAGAAGTGGCAGGCTATCCACCATTTCAACAGCATGTATAAGTAGGTGTAGGTATGCAATTAGATAATACTGTAATAATTATTACAATAAGATAGGACTTTCATGAAAATCATAGGTGTACTAAATAATATATGTAGAATCATCATCATACTTCTCTTTACGTGATATAAATTAATACCAAATGTGCCTATATACAGCTTAATTAATACTGGTACATACGCATAAGTATATGAGTTCATTGGTGGGGTGTACTTTTTGTTTATTCAAATTATTGATATTTCACTCCAGAGAGAGAGAGTTGAAAAATGATAGAATAAATAGTTCAAAGGGCAAAAGGAAAAAGAGAAGAGAATGCTTTGCTCAACTGAAGGATTATTCTAAAATTATTTATCATGATATTGTAAGTTTTATAGTGCTAAAATTATTTAGGTTAATTTTGTGGTTCTGGTTTTCAAATCAACTTAACTAAATATAAATTACGTTCCTGGTGTTTCATTATCATTTATTTTTCCTCTCTGGTAGAGACATTATCATAAAACATTATCATAGATAATCTGCCAAGAATGCAACAAGGACAAAAGCAAATCTCAAACAATTGAGCATCGAGAAGTATATATGTGTTGCTAATGTGCTATAAGGCCTTGTAATTGTTGCTCCAATGTCAACTTCTCCATAATCAGCTGTTCATGTAAAGCATCATCCTAAAAATTATTTATTAAAATAGATTGAGATATATAGTCAAAAGTACTATCAATCAATTGGAGGTCCACGGATGTGTAAATCTTAAAGGTGGAGAATAAATCTATAATTAAAGCAACTATTGTAAGAACATTTATGGGGCACCATAACCGTATTTTGATGATCTTCTTCTTGGTTTTGGAGCATCCCTATCACTAATGAAGACTCTCCACCTGGCTTTAAATAAATGAACCATACTCAGTCACCAACAATTAATCTAGAAGTGATAAGTTTTTACTTCGGTTATGGCAGATTCAGAATTCAATTGTTATGAGTTTTGAGTTACAAAAGTGGAACTGAAGTGAACTATTAATTCTTTCTAAACTTTTTTCCACCCACACACATATATAAATAAGTCTCGTAATATTGAGTTCTATTGAACAGTGATCGATCGTTGGGTCTGCAATTATCTAAGTTTATAATTTTCGGTTGCTGTTAACTGTCCACGCTTAGGAGGGATATAAAGACTTCTGTTACTCTAAATTCTAATTATAAGACTCCGATTAGCAGTGGCGTTATTAATTTTAAGGCAGGTCTTACAAATCCAAATTCAGTAACAAGCAGCGAACTCTGTTTCGTCATTCTGTTGCCGTCATAATCAATGTTGTTTCGATCATTATTATTAGCTGGTTCCTCATTATTGGTAGTACAGCTATCATTGATTTGAAGTTATTCTGTTGGGAGAGCTTTTCTCAGCTTCTAGTTGCATGACTTGTCATCTTTCATGCAAAAGAGGAAAATAAAAAAATTTGGTTTACCAAAAAAAAAGTAGTAAGTAGAAAAGATAAGTAATTTACTATTTATTTGTAAGGAAATGGGGAAAGCAATTACAAAGTAAGTAAGGAATCGAACCTCTATCAATAAGGTAGAAGTTCAAGTTGTCAACTAATTACTGAACTATGTACCAGGATTCTCCTTTGAGTAATTTGTTAAAGGTTGTTCATGAGGTATGAAAGAGGAAATTAACCAGAAATCAAAAGGTTACTCTTTTTGGAAAGATCAGGAGACTGTCAAAAGTCGGAGATAAAACCTTGAGGAGTTAGTGTATTGAAAAGGGTGGAGGAGGAGTAGATAAGAGGATAGGTAAGTTCAAGGAACACTTACATGCTAATCACAAACAGCCATACGTAACAGAATTAAGAAGATTTGTGTCGACATGAGAACTGATTCTTATTCAGTAGCTTTCCTAGTGTCCACATTTTGAACTGGATCGGACGTTCGATATATGCAACAAATTATGGGGACCCTCCACATCTTTTGTCTCATTATTTTGTTCAATTTTGATTTTTCTTTCTTTTTCTGAAGGTACTGTAATGTTAGTAATTTCTTGCCTTAGATAAGGGGCCAATCATTTACTCTTTCTGTTTTATCCACAATAAGTTATACCAATTTTAGAAGAAATAATTAATCTACGTCAGTTCACCACCATTTCTTGAACAGTCCACATCCTAAAATATAATACGTGGAGTACAATAATAAGGTTTCACATGAGAATGTCTTCTTTTTTTCAAGAAAGCTTAGACGTGATCACTCAATTTCGTTCACTGTAACTAGTAAATTAAAGTGGAATCGATTAGTTATAATCTTTCTCCATTATTGACCATCAGAAGATAGAGGATTTTACACATTCAATTAATTGCATCATCACTCATCAGTGTATGGCATGCATGCGAAGGTTAATTTTTCCATAGGAAATTTCCGTAACTTTACGAGTGCAGGCTTTTGTCATCTTGATTGATAGACAGACAGAGATCTGAGCTCTGAGGTGAGTGATCTTTACATCCAAAGGCAATGCCCCACACGTTGGAGAAAAATCCCATTACGTAATTAATGTTTATTCGGATTTGGAAATCTAACTTCTGTATTACGCAATTTGGTTACACTTGTTTTCTTCTATTTTCACAAGCAACTGCATCGGTCTCTCAATTCTAATTCTAGTTTAACAGTTGTAGCAAAATAATGTATTTAAAGTGGTGTAATATTTCTATACCTTGCTTTTCTTCTCCTTTTCCTTTTCCTTTTCCCTTCCCACTATTTAATCCTACCCCACTCGGCAACCCTTGCTGGAAGTTCAAAGATACCTTTCTAACTTTGTGGTATGTTCGGTTCATTATCATACTGATAATTAAATGTTTTGTTCCTCCATAAATAGTCAATTTGAAACTTATGTTGGGCAAGCATAATTATCCTGGTGTAGTGCATAATATTATTGTATATTGACTATTCAGATTCAGATGATAATACATTTAAGTTTTAAGATCAATTAATATGTCCTAACAAACTAAATGACACAAAAATCTGTTCTGCGGCAAAAAGACATTTTTTAAAAATAGTTTTGCTCACACTATGAAGTCTTCTACTTGTAGCAACTTTTCAACCCTGGTAATTTGAAACTATATGACAATGCCTAATTTTCAATTATATGGCTATAAAGTGGCTAGTTCGTGCAATTAGTACAAGAATGTCAGGGCAACATGCCTGCTGAATAACCCAATAATAAAGGTTCTGAGCCAGCCCAAATTGAGAGCCCAGTTGAAAGTATACAGCCCAGTATTAACTATAGAAGGCCTGATCTAGTTTTAATGGAGTTTCGAGGTCTTGGTCATTCCATCTTGATCTTCCTACCAAATGGACAATCAACCACCACAACTGCAAGAAGCTTATCAATCTTGTCTTGAGACTTTCAAATACCCACAAGAATAAACACAGTAAAGCCAATGGAATTTAGAAAGCAAACACCGAGATATTGCTTGAAATGTCAAAAAAGAAAAAATTGAAAAGTCATTCTCAAATGTAGAAAAAACCTAGACTACTAATATTAGAGTTTAACTTCTATACACTGATGGTGTAAAAAATATTTTCACAATTAAATCATCTATTAGACAATTATAGATAAATTTCTTAATGAAGATTAATTGTAATCTGATAAAAAGAATAACTAACATGGTATCACATATTAAAATTAACTGATATTTTAAACTAAGTAGCCGTCTAATTAATCTCTTAAACTAAAAATAACAGGGGAATATATAATCTCTCTCTATATATAAAAGAGAGCCAATAAGAGATGAGTTGGCACCTCTATTTGACCAACAATTATATTTATCTTTTTTCCTGAATTTTTGCCCTTTTCCTCATTTAGTTTATTTATCTGCTATATTAAGAAGAAGAAAAATTGAAAAAGACACGCCTTTAAAGTCTTAGTGCACACCTTACTCACTTTCTGTAACGGTTGCAGATCCGTTGCCAAAGTTTTAATTCTTATTCTCTATCTGTAACGTTTTATAATCCCTTCCGCCCCTTTAGAACAACTACCAACTTCTTTCATCTCCTCTCTTTTTGGAGGACTAGGAATCATGTTGTTTCTCTTTATATTAGAGTACCCACTTGTGACAGGAAAATGTATGAAGGAAACTTAAAGTTCACACGCAAAAACTCGGGGTTTTCTACAAACCATGAGAGTCGAGAGTGCTGTTATATATTCTCAAGTATGTCTTCCTAAAAATATTTCTATGCTTCCCTTCTATTATTCTTCCTTCCATCCCTTAGATTGACATTTTCCTTCTTTCGACTATTCTGACTGGTTTTATATATATATATATATATATATATATAAGGGATGGAAGGTAGAATAATAGAAGTGAAGCATAGAAATATTGTTAGAAAGACATACTTGAGAATATATAACAGCACTCTCGACTCTCATGATTTGTAAAAAAACCCCGAGTTTTTGCGTGTGAACTTCAAGTTTCCTTCAATCAAGTTTCCTTCAAGGAAAAGGTCAATCAGGGTGCATGAATTCAACTTAAACAAAAAAAAGAAAAAAAGAATGAATTCCAATTTATTCAATATAGTCATAAAAGTTGATTAGAGACAGGGGCGGCTCGACATAATATGGGGCCTAAGGCGAAAATAAAAAGTGAGGCCTTAATTTTTTTTAACTATTATTATTTACTCCCAACATTCTGCAATTGTTTTTGTTATCGTCTAACTCAACTAAGTTAGTGATTTGTTCATCTACAGAATATTCTCCTCTATTTTGGGATTTAATTTTTTCATTATTTGTCAAAAATTTGTCAAGAGTTCCCTTTTGAGATTTTATTAAATTTTTAACTTTTCTTTTCTTTTGGATTTTTGAATAACCATATTCATATTTTCTTGTTGACATATTTATATTCTAAAAAAATTAAACAATATGTATGGAGTAAACTTAATAAAATAATAAATAATAAATAAAAATAATACTAGAAAGTTAGAATGATATTACCCTGATTCAAGAAGTTTGAAGACTTTTGTTCCAAAATATCTAGTTGTTGGCTTGTAGGAGAAAGAAAGAAATCTAGTAGAATTGTAGAAAGAATATGAGCATGAATAAAGAGGAAGGAAGAAGGTATATTTAATATATGGAATATCATATATGAGGAGTGAAATGAAATTGTAACTTTGGGATTTACTTGGGAAGAGCAAAAAGTAGAATTGTCAAATCAAATCAAATTAAAAACTATATATATATATATATATATATATATATATATATATATATATATATTTCCTAGAAAATGAGGCCCCCCAAAATTGGGGGCGTAAGGCACTTGCCTTACCACATATACTGTTAGAGACGGCCCTGATTAGAGATTGGGAGAATTCTTACAAAGGATGACTATATGATGCAATGTGAGTATTATTTTTCGGAGCAGGTCATCTATGCCAAACCAAAACAAATTTATGTTCCCCCTATTAATGTGCAGTGTGCACTAATTCGACATACTCTATTTAAAATAATTTATAATATTTTCAGATGGAAAAAGTTCTTATTTTTCATGTATATTTAAACTTTTTATTCAAAATGTCATTTCATTGTTTAGATGCTATTTTCATATAAAACTTTATTCACATCAAGTTGTGTTCCACAAATTAATAAGATTGAATTTTGAGCAACTGAGTGAGAACTTTCACAAAAGGATATTGGTTCTTATATTTTGTCGGGACATGGGACTAATGAAGGGACATGTCTGGATTTTATTCTCTTAGACATATCTGGAAAATAAATCGACTGTATTTGATTTTGATATTTATTTTCCATTTCGTTTTAATTGATACTCCTTTTAACTGGTGAATCTTATTAATTCATCGAAGGCTAGCTAACTAAAGGAGCAAAAGGTCGAAAGGGTCAAGAAAGGTTTGTGTGGTAAAAATAATGTGAGGTAACACTATGTGAATTATTGAAATGAGATGTTCATCAACTTTTATTTTTTGGTCAGTATTGTGTTCTCGGTGATAAATAGATTTTAACCAATGATTATTAAAATAGTTTTACCACATGAGGATTTGCAATTAAAGTTTAGCAGTCATAGATTATACAAAAACAAGTATCTCTATAAGATTAAGAATTTTAAAATTAATAGAGAAAATCTCTAAGTGTTAGAAATTTTTTTTAATATCCAAAATTAAAACAATTATGCCATATATTTAATAAGAACTTTTATAACCGCGAGAAGTGCGGACAAATTTACTAATATACATATAATTCATGCATTATATATTTATAAATGTGCATACTCAATATATAATTTATGTATATCGGCTAAAAAAAATAAATACTGAATCTGATCGACCATTTATGTAACAATCCCATCGGTATATAAAAACCAATTAGCTATCACAAAAACAAAGAGTACGTGGAGCTGGCTTATTATCCTTCATTGTTTCTCCTGATGACTCCATTATCCCTTATTAATATTTTAGGACTCCAATGTCTATTTTATTAAAGATTTACTTAAGTTTCCCCGTTCTGTTTAGGTTGTGGCTAAATAAGAAACAAGTTACCTTAATATTAGCATGTGAATTGTGACGGCAGAAGCGGTAGGTTCTATGTGGACTTTGTTCAAAACATTGTATAAGTAAGCGGCCAGCCCGGCTCAACCTCGTGGCCTTTTAAATTTGGTGGGTTAGGACGGGCTGGCCCGACATATGAATGGGCCTTAAATGGCCGGTCCAATCCAACCCTAAAAGGGCCGCGGGCTAGGACGGGCCGGCCCTTCAACTTTTTTTTTTTAAAAAAAAAATTTCTTTAAATCCTTAAATATTTTTTCGTAACGTAGTCGATATTAATCATATAAACAACTTCTGTTGGCTTAGAGCGTACAAAAAACTTGATATTTGACGAGAAATCTCGTAATTGAAATGCAAATTCTTTATATTTCTAGCTCTTCTTTTTTAAACTTACATGAGTATTTTCTTAATACTTTTATTTCATTATTCTCAGATTCAGAGATTGCTTCAATAAGTTTATATGCTGAGGTTTTTAAATTAAGGATTAACATCATTTGCTGATTTCATCATTATAGTCCATAAAACTTTTAAAATTCTTAAAATTTACTAATGGTCAATTTTTTTTGTGTGTGTATTTAAAATTGATCTTTTTCTATATTGAAGAGAAGATTAAATATTAATAATATATTAAAGTAATCCAAACTGATCATTGGCCGCTTAAAGTAATATTTTCTTTTGTAAACATATTATTATTGACCACCTCAAACTTTTTGAGTTCGTTATTAATTAAGCGAAAGAAAAACTAATTTTGTCATATTACATGTATGTCAAAAATTTAAATTCTAGTTGATATGGAAGGGTAAATGAGCAATCTAGGGTTGGGGAATGGAGATTATAATTAATATTTTTTTTAGTTTTTATTTTTTTAAAATATTTAATAGTTAATTAATTTAAATTTAATTAATTTTTGGCCCACGGGTCGGCCCAAGGCTAGCCTCGGTCAATTTTCAAGAACCAGCAGGCTGACTTGGGCCGGGTTTATAAGTTTCAATTTTAAATAGGCTCAAAAAATCCTAACCCAACTCTACCCAAGTAGGGGGCTGAGTTGGGTGGGCCTCACGAGCTAAGCCCATTTTGACGGCTTTAATTAGAAGTGCTTTCTATTTAATAAATTACACATATAGATGAAATGGTAACTTTTTTGATTCACTTGTAAGAACTAAGATGCACTTCTCCTCAATAAACAAGATTGCACACCCCTCACTGAAATTTCGCTCGCGGGTACTCTTTGATTTGTTTTAGTTTAGGGTCAAAGTTAATTGATCATCTACCGATGCACTAGAGGAAAAACTATCCTGCGTCTGTTGTAGATTCTAAAAGTTGACCAAATTTGCAAATGCAAACTTGTATACAATATGAAAGAGATGAATTAATGCGCTGAGAAAAAGTACCACCTACTAATGGGTTTATATTGAGTCTTGTTAACTTGGGTTACATTGGCTTTTAGAATTGTTTGGGCTCAACAAATTGGATTAAGGGAGAGTGACGGAAACAGGATATTTTGGTACCATTACTGATTTTATTTTATTTTATCTCATTAATAAAAGTTTGGAGAAAAAGCCCCATCATAATTTTAAAGTTTGCTTACCAGAATTTTTCTCGATCACCGAAATTTTAAAGCACGTAACAGCTATGGCGATCCTGTCACGTCCCAAACTACCCCATATACGTGACTGACACCCAGCTATCACTACCCGTCAGGCGAGCCATACTTTCATACCTTAGCCATTAATTTGCAACATTTGATTAATTAATTAAGTATCTAAATAATCTGATAATTAAGTACGAACAATTAATATCTCGAAATATTAAATTACAACTCTAGCCCAAATCCCACACTAGACCATGGAGCATCTAAAAGAATTACAAAAGACATCATATGGATAAATGATGAAGACTCTTTTGACAGCCTCCACGAACAAATGTAACGGCTCACCTCAATAACTGAATCAATTCTAGCGAACTCGTCATCTACTAGCTCCGTCTTCACCAATAGCATCTGCATAGACATGCAGGTAAGGAGTGAGTTATACATAAATATAACCCAGTAAGATCCTCGACCCGCTACTCTCACAACGAGCATATAAATAATATGCACATAAATTCTTTTACTATACAATACTCAATAAAGCTTAAACCAATATTTAACATAAATACTTTATATCTCAATACAATTCAAACTAAGGACTTATCATAAATGACAGTGCAGGAAATTAACCAAACATCCCAACGAGTCCACGACAGCATACACAATACCCTAAATCTACCACGGCAGCATACATAATGCCCTAAATATATTACGACAGTATAGAAATAATTTCTAACGCTCCAACACCATAGCACGAGGCTACGCTACACCACACCACACCACATCATAAATTACTTATTAAATAATTTCAGCTTTTTACACAATAATATATATTTGCGCCTGGTCAAAAAATACCGATTCTGCCAAGCGTACGCTCGTCCCAACACATGGACCAGAGAGACAAAAATATACTTTCAAAACGGGTTTTGAAAAAGCAAGTATCAAAGCTTTCACTTACCTCACTAACGGGAAGTCTACCAATCTTGCAACATCCAGGTCCACCAAGACAACCTCTAGTAACCCCAATCTTGAATAGGATATTGCCACTTGTAAAGAACTTGCTTACATAAACACGTCTCTACCACTGATTGGGCAGTGTTACTGTGCGATATCAACGTAATAAAAATTATGTTGCGTTTCTTCCTTCCAAAAATTGCTAAAAGATGGTTTAAAATTCAATTCATAAAGAATCAAGTAGAACCTCGTATGCCTCTTTCGTATATACCACTGTAATAGTGGATTTAGCCTCCAATTATAAATATTTTAATCTATTTTGTTTTATAGCAAGCAAGCTAAGAAACCAACTCTTATGCCTTTTCTAAACCCCTCGTCATAGCGCATCTTTTCTGTAAATAACCATGTAATTGATGTCTTTTTTTTAATTTTCTTTTCCAATCTCACATTTTGGCTTTAGAAGCCATATGTTCAATTATAATAGTTTAAGCCAGGGAAGTTCTAGCAACTACCAAATTTGCCAAGAGTTCTCTTAACCAATGATATCATTGAAAACCATCAAATAACATCCACGATTCTCCAATTCAGCGCCTCCAAAATTTCTCCCCTATCTCTCCGTATAAATTTTCACCCTCAAATACACCAAAAACCCATTGCCCGCTTACATATTCCTCGGTATTTTATATGCGGCCAGCAAGAAAAGTTTGGACTTAGTGCACTTCACCATTATTTATTAATCAAACTAATTCATTATCCATTAACGTTCACAATCGTAAATAAGGCCCATTAATTATTTATCTAATTTAAGTGATATTCTTCATATCCTTCAATATATAATATTACTTTCAAAAGTAAATATCTAGATATGCACTCATACGTAAACTAAATAACTATAATTATCTCTATAAGTATTTCTAATAACTCTATAAAAATAAGAAACTCTTATTAAGAGAATAAGTTAATAGTCCTTTCCAACAACTATAATCCACTTCCAAATATCATAATATTATATGTATGAATTTCACTATCCCCAATCATTATAGATTATAAAATCGAGCGACGAGAATGTAATAGTCCTAAAACGAGTCACGAAGATATTCTGGGGCGTCTGATGATAGGCTAGAAAATCGTGTTTTAGCTATATTTTACACTCTAATTACTACACTTTACTGGTGTTTGAGCTTAAATGATGGTGATTTACACTTATTACGTATTTTATGCCTTGCAGAAAACAATTTTGAGTTAAGAAGATAATTTGGAGCTAAATCGAACAATTTGGAGCTTTGAAATATGAGTAGAAGCCCAAGGAATTAATCCGGGGTCGAGTTCGAGACTGAAAACTGAGTATATATGAAAAATAGAAGAAAATTGCTCAAGGCCATAAAATTGGCCTATCACAACGTGGCTCAGTGGCTGATGATTACATGCCTTAGAGAATATGTAATTGAATTGTAAATATTTACTTTATGAATGGCTTAATATAGTGTTGATGTCATGCACTATGAAAGGTAACAAAATAAAGGCAACAAAAGTTAGGCAAAAGAAGTATTAAAAAAATAAGTTGGTGCGTCGCCTAGTGTGGCGCGCTAGTGCAAAATATGGCCAGAAATAATTTTGTAACACGTTATGGAATTTCCCACAAGCGCGCGCATGCCGCGGCGCGGTAGCACAAAAATATTAGAGTATCTTCCCATTTCCGCTAAAAAAGGTATTTTTGTCCGGAGATTATTGGGGGATGGCTTAAATACACGGGAAAATACTATTTTCGGGACTTTTGGATAATTTTTGACCTAGGAAGGCCAATGAGGCTAAGGAGGAGTTGGAAGAACACAAGTACAAGGATTTCATCATTCCTTCCTCACTCAAGATCCGGGTTTGGATTGAATTTATATTTTCCTACACTTTAGTTTCATTTGTGAAGAACTTCTCCATGTCTATGGAGTAGATCCTTTTAGGTTTTGATGGATTTGGTATATTGATGGCTGTTTGTGGATTATAACTCTATTTTTATGTATCTGAATCGTTTTTTGGAAGATTTAATTGTTGCATCTATGGTCACTTATTCTTGTAATCGAGAGAGGCATAACTTGTGATATATTTGTACTAT
Organism: Nicotiana otophora; assembly: GCA_000715115.1. Taxonomy (NCBI): domain Eukaryota; kingdom Viridiplantae; phylum Streptophyta; class Magnoliopsida; order Solanales; family Solanaceae; genus Nicotiana; species Nicotiana otophora. The sequence goes on from AWOL01S0002922.1 coordinate 91,271, forward strand.
ATTGTTGGTTGAGTTCATAGATTCTTCTAAGTAATCGAAAGAGGCTAGTTGAATCATTGATTAAACTTAGTTTGGAGGATAATCGAAAGAGGTTCTCCTAAATACCAATCCATTACAAATTCTTGCATATCTTCACCGAGCTTAAATTGGTTCATATTATGAGGTTGAGACTTAATCGAGAGAGGAGTTTTTACTAAATAATTGTACTGATAATTAAGTGAATTCGAGAGACTCACTTGAACATTAGAAGTGAATTATCTAGAGTTAAATCCCAAACAATTATCTTGCGCTTATTCCGTCAAACCCTATTTTCTCCCATTGATAACTTCCTTACTTATCTTTGTTGCGATTGTCAATAGTCAATAGTTTAGATTCTTAATTAATTTCAATTGTTAATTATATAAATCTCAATTGTTGATCCTCCTGGATAGCAATCTAACTACAAACTACGATAATATTGTTTAAATCCAATCCCTATGGATACGATAATTATACTATGCTATCTTTGACTAGCGAGCACAATTTAAGTGTGTGTTTTGCGCTTGTCAAATTTTGGCGCCGTTGTCGGGGATTGACAATCAATAGTGTTTGAAATAGTTTGTAGTGCTAATTCAGGAATTAGTTTTTAATTTTTATTTTTAGTTTTGTTATGTTAACTTCTCTTTAAGATTTTCTTTTGTTGAAGAAATCTTGAAGAGCATATTCTTGTTATTGAACTCTAAATGATGAGAAGATGGAGTACAACCAGCCTAAGAAAACGGTTGAAGAGTTAGCAGCTGAATATTATCAGCGGTGTGCTACGTGTTTTAAATGCAGTGGAAATCATCTTTGGGTTGATTGTCAAGCAGGTAGGTATTCTTCTTATGGTTCATATTTTGAACACTCTCACTTTGTCTCTAGTCCGTACATGTATAAGGATTTATACGGGTACAATTCTGACTCTAGTTGGGATGAATACCCTTATTATGACTGGAATAAAAGCGAAATGAGATAGCCACCTCAAGATGACAATGGTAGTTTTGAAGAGCTTATGTATAAGTTCATAAATAAGGTGGAAGAGAAATTTATACAAGATGATGAAGCCATTAACAACCTAACAATGCAAGTGAATCAATTAGTAAATAGATTTAGCTCGTTGCATTGTGATGGTGAATATATGGAAGAGATACCGTGTGAAAATGAGCCTACCCGAGATGATGAACATCTACAGAGAGAGTTTTTCACTCTGCAAGAGGACTCTGTTTTAACTGAAATGATTGAAAATGAAGCTTTGGTTGATTATAAAGCAATACAAGAAGAGTTCAAACCCACATCCACCTATCTACAATTGCAATTTTTAGTAGAAGAGAATGAGGAACAAATGATTTTGGACTTACTAGAGGAGTACTCACATGACCTTTCTTCTTTATTTTCTTATTTTAATCTTGATCATATGGATTTGATTTTTGGGGATTTACAGGAATATGCAGGGATTGATCTTGTGAATGAATACAAAAACAAGTTGAGGATGATCCTACAAGAAAAATCCAGTTCTCAAAATAAGGCCAAGAAAGAAAGAAAAGAGTGGATCTTGCAAATATCCTTAAAGGACTTTGGCCTGATGAGATCCATAAAGAATCCTGAGGAGCGAAAGCGAAAAATGCATTTGGAATGAGGGGTGGAGTTCACAAGTTCTCGGAAACGGAAAAAATTCAGGGGAGTTTTCTTTACCGCTTGCTTTTATTTGTGTGTCATAGAGACATGGCACAATTTAAAGTATGGGGTGGGGATGTATGTATGTATAGAATGTATAAATGTCTATGTGTATGTGTATGTGTATTTTTATAATTCATTTGATTGAAAATTTTAAAGTTTTTGATTTTTCCCGACGATGGATGTCATTCGACAGGTTTCTTGAGGGATTAATTCGAAAGGAAAATACAAAAGATTTTTTTTAGGTAGCGTTTGAATTTCCCCCTTGATTTTTCTTTGTGCCGCGGTTCTTTTTCAAGGGTTTTATTTGAACCGGGTGTAGTTAGTTTTTATTTTTTATTTTGAGTAGGAAACCTTGTGCTGTGAATTGAAGTGAAAACAATTTCTCTTGACTATATTATGCCTTGAGAATTGTAAGTGCTTTAGTTGTGACGCTTAGGCTCAGTTTTTGACTCATGTATAAGTACCTTAAATTGTGTGATCTTAACTTTGCTTAACTACTTTGATTAGAGTGTCTTGATGAGTCCGATCTTGAGTGAGTTTTGTGCCATGTGTTTGTGAGATTTTGTGTATTTTGTGCATTGCATTTGATGTATAGAACTTGCCCCGTGTGTTTGCAAAGCGAAATAGTAATTTTATTCAGTCTTGGAAGTGATATAGGCGTTTCTTTGTTGAGCAAGTTATATGTTGTACCCTCGTTATGTATCTTAGTTAACCCCTTTGAGCCTGTAATCCTGTTTCTTTGGCAACCATATTACAAGCCTTACCCATTTTACCTCTCGCGAGCACTTGAAATTGTTATGAACTTTGTAAAAGTTAAAGTGTGGGGTCTTGGTTGGCTTTTGAGTGGAACTAATGAAATAAGGTGAAATATGCGTTGTTTTAAAAATTTGTGAGAGCCCCATGTAGAGAATTAAAAAAAATTAGTTTGATTGGAAAAAAAATAAAAAAGAAAAAAAAACCAGAACTTAGAAAAGAAAAAAAATTAATTTCTTGCTAGTGGTAGTTCTCACCTTGTATGTGCTTAAAGATATGGGGAGCTTGAAGCTATAGAAATGAAGGTTGGGATTTGGTTCAACATAAGTGTGGGGTTTAAATTGCTAATGTTTATGTATTAAAGTGCTCGGGGAGGTGCAGTCACTATATCCAAATATATCCTACCGTCCCGCAGCCTATATTACAACCAATTATAGTCCTATTTGATCCTTGACTGAATGAGCTCAATTAGTAGAGTAGTACATTACGGGCAGGCTTATAGTACATCTTTTGTGGCACATGAATGTTATTTATGAGAGTGAGCGAATTCTTCCTATCTTGAGTTCCTAACTGTTCTTAAACTTTATTGTGTGTAGACCTACTCTCTATTGTTATGTAAGGGCACTTGATTCATGAAGGAAAGGTAATGTCATTGACATCTCTGTTAGAGTAAGTGAGAAGGTTGTGAAAAATGCGTGATGCTATTGAGTCAACTCTTGAGGCGAGAATGTTACGATATTATACTCAATCTGTTTGATTATTTTTGGCGTGATGAGTTAGGAGAGTTGTTTAAAAAGGCCGTGTTTATGTGAAGTGTAGTTTGATTGCTCGAGGACAAGCAATGGTTTAAGTGTGGGGTGTTAATTGTAGGCTAGAAACCTGTGTTTTAACCGTATTTTACACTCGAATTACTACACTTTACTGGTGTTTGAGCTTAAATAATGGTGAATTGCACTTATTACGTGTTTTATGCCTTACAGGAAATAATTCGAAGTTAAGAAGATAATTTAGAGCTAAATCGAACAATTTGGAGTTTTGGAGTATGAGTAGAAGCCCAAGGAATTAACCTGGGATCGAGTTCGGGACCTAAAACTGAGTATATATGAAAAATAGAAGAAAATTGCTCAAGGCCATAAAATTGGTCTATCACAGCGTGGCTCAGTAGCTAATGATTACGTGCCTTAGAGAATATGCAATTGAATTGTAAATATCTACTTTGTGAATGGCTTAATATAGTGTTGATGTCATGCACTATGAAAGGCAACAAAAGTTAGGCAAAAGAAGTACTAAAAAAATAAGCTTCAGAGGAATTCCATTATCGCGGCGCACGGTGCGTCGCCCAGTGCAAAATATGGCCAGAAATAATTTTGCAACATGTTCTGGAATTTTCCACAAGCGCGCCGCATGCCCGCGGCATGCGGTGCGGTAGCACAAAAATATTAGAGTATCTTCCCATTTTCACTAAAAAGGGTATTTTTGTCCGGAGATTATTGGGGGATGGCTTAAATACACGGAAAAACATCATTTTCGGGACTTTTGGACAGATTTCGACCTAGGAAGGCCAAGGAGGCTAAGGAGGAGTTGGAAGAACACAAGCACAAGGATTTCATTGTTCCTTCCTCACTCAAGATCCGGGTTTGGATTGAATTGATGTTTTCCTATACTTTAGTTTTATTTGTGAAGAACTTCTCCATGTCTATGGAGTAGATCCTTTTGGGGTTTGATGGATTTGGTGTATTAATGGTTGTTTGTAAATTATAACTCTATTTTTATGTATTTGAATCGTTTTTTGGAAGATTTAATTGTTGCATTTTTGTTCACTTGTTCTTGTAATCAAGAGAGGCATAACTTGTGATATATTTGCACTATATTGTTGGTTGAGTTCATAGATTCTTCTAAGTAATCGAAAGAGGCTAGTTGAATCATTGATTAAACTTAGTTAGGAGGATAATCGAAAGAGATTCTCCTAAAGACCAATCAATTACGAATTCTTGCATATTTTCACCGAGCTTAAATTGGTTCATATTGTGAGGTTGAGACTTAATCGAGAGAGGAGTTTCTACAAAACAATTGTACTGATAATTAAGTGAATTCGAGAGACACTTGAACATTAGAAGTGAATTATCTAGAGTTAAATCTCAAATAATTATCTTGCACTTATTCCGTTAAACCCTTTTTTCCCCCAATGATAACTTCCTTATACCTCTTTTGATAAACCTTTTCATACTTATAAGTTATGCACCTCGTAACCCAATTCAATATCATCGCCTCTCATGTCCTTGACACTAGAAATGTCTCAAGCAGCCTCTGTCAAATATTTTGTGCTACTGCAATCAGAAATGCAGAAATTCCTCCGGACTTTATTCTCGTTTTAATACACATCCAAAAAGCTCCTTAATGAGCCTCAAAATAGTAACATTGTCTAAGCACACAGTCTAATTAATTTATATCAAAATTCGATTAGACTCCCACTTAAAATGTCAATTTAGCCGACCCTCGACTCTTCATGTCACTGTAGGTTCATTATAAAGCAGTGCAGCTTTGGAGAAGATCCAAATTTCTTTGAAAAGGCATTTAGAAGAGCATCCCATAATACCTGATACCTACAAATTCTTTTCACTTATTATACTAATTTTTCTACAAAATCCCTTATTAATATAACTAGTTTTTTTATACCAAACATTGGCATGGTAATAATCTATCGTAAGTATTAGGCCCTTAAATTCACGCATGTCATATCTACTCTTATTTTAAAACTTGTAGTACATTATAATAATTATTTTTGACCTATCCAAACCATCGAATACATAGCTCTTTATTACTACCAAAATCTGCCGTCACTAAATCCAAACACTATCGTCATGAAAAATTTGACTCTACGTCTTCTTATTGCATCACAATTCATTTGTTAATTCATACGCCCAATATATCTCCTTAAAAATTAAAATAACTGCGCTTAATAAATAACTCAAAAGTCCATTACACTTAAATTTTCGATAATTACATGGAGCCATTCAAAAGAATATACATTTAAAGTTTATAAAATTCTACAGACCATTGTGTTCTCCCTCACTAAAAAAAATATATTCTCTTTCAAATATTTTTCAAGCCACACCTATGATAAGAGAGGTGTGCACACTTCTCCTTTTATATTCAACCTGCATTTTCTTGCTTTACTACTAGGTACACCTCTCGTAGGTCTATTCGAACCAACCAACATTTACTTTCTTGTCATGTATGTCTCAACATCCTACTCATAAAACCTTTTTGATGGTAGCTTCATATATACTAGTACTACCTTTTGTTTTAATTATAACTAAGGACTCTATTTATCGTATATGAAAATCATACTCATTTTAGCAGGTGTCTCGAATATACCAATATTTTGGCTACATCACCATTATAGTCAGGACTAATTCCATTTTTATCTCTGTCCCAAAACAGCTAACCACAACCCCCAACAGTTAAAATCAACATCTAACCACAAACCCCAACAGTTAAAATCAAACTAGCATATACCATCAATTATATGCAAATGGAGCACCGAACGGTCCCACCCTATCATGAAATAATTATAAATACAAACATAGAATCTATTATACAAGGACTAATGTCACGATCCAATTTCACCTATAGATCGTGATTGCGCCCAATATTACCGCTAGGCAAGCCAACTAGTGAATTAAACATATTTTTTCCTCTTTTAATAAATTTCCGAGTAATTAAATTTTCCTTACTGCAAGATTTAAGAACAAGGAAAGGTTTGAATAAATAAAACCAAGTAATAGTTCAAAACCACAATTCTACTAGTGTGTGTGCCAAGACCTGGTGCCACAAGTATATGGGCATCTAGTAGATTATACAAACTTCTAACCACTGTCTGAATATGAAATAGATGGAATACAAAATACAAAAAAGAGAGACTCTAGGGCTGCAGAACGACTGAGGAAGCAGTTCACCACTAGGCCTCGGGATATCGGGGATACGCACCGGAAGGACCACCTGATGCACCTGTCTCAGATCCTGCACAAAAAAGTGCAGCAAGTGTAGCACGAGTACATAAACAACATGTACCCAGTAAGTATCAAGTCTAATCTCGAAGAAGTAGTGATGCGAGCTCGACTTCGACACTCACTATGGGTCACTAATATAAAGATAAAGATATTTAAATAAACATGGTTTATGTGAATAACAATAATTTCCTTATGTCCCAAGAATGCTACAGAGTCTAGCCAAAATTCACACTTGGAGAACTTAGCATATAACTTTTGTTCTCGCAAGGTCTGAAGCACCACTCTCAAATGCTGCTCGTGCTCCTCCATACTACGCGAGTAGATCAAAATGTCATCAATAAAGACAATGACAAACGAGTAAATATATGGCCTGAGCACCATGTTTATTAGATCCATAAACGCCGCCGGGGCGTTAGTCAAACAGAAAGACATCACTAGAAACTCATAATGGCCATATCTAGTCCGGAAAGCAGTCTTCGGAACATCCGAATCCCGAATCTTCAACTTATGGTACCCCGATATCAAGTCGATCTTTGAGAACACTCTGGCACCTTGCAACTGGTCAAACAAATCATCAATGCACGGCAGTGGGTACTTGTTCTTAATGGTAACTTTGTTGAACTGGCGGTAATCAATGCACATCCGTATAGTCCCATCCTTCTTCTTCACAAATAATACTGGTGCGCCCCAAGGCGACACACACGGCCTGATAAACCCCTTTGCTAACCACTCCTCAAGTTGTTCCTTCAACTTCTTTGGAGCCATACAGTATGGTGGGATAGATATAGGTTGGGTACCTGGAGCCAAATCAATACAAAAATCTATATTACGATCTGGTGGCATGCCTGGAAGGTCAGAAGGAAACACATCGGAGAACTCCCGGACTATGGGCACTGAATCAATCGTCGGAGTCTCTGTAGTAGTGTCCTGAACATAGGCCAAATAAGGCAAACAACCCTTCTCGACCATGTGTCGAGCCTTCATAAAGGAAATAACCCGACTAGATGCACTGATAGACGAACTCTTCCATTCCAATCTAGGAAACTCTAGCATTGCCAAGGTAATAGTCTTGGCATGGAAATCTAGGATGGCACGGTACAGAGATAACCATTCCATGCCCAGGATAATCTCAAAGTTGGTCATCTCAAGTAGTAGAAGATCTGCTATAGTTTCATAACCACAAAATGAACAATGCAGGACCGGTAGATCCGATCCACAACAACAGAATTGCCCACATGAGTGGACACATAAATAGGAGTGCCCAAGAAATCACGAGATACACCTAGGAAATGAGCAAATAGAGATGACACATAGGAATATGTAGAGGCTGGATGAAATAATACTGAGGCATCTTTGCCGCAGACGGATTTAATACCTGTGATCACGACATCTGAGGTCTTTACATCTGGTTTGGCTGGAAAAGCATAGAACCGAGCTGGAGCACCATATGACTGGCCTCCACCTGGCTAGCCTCCACCTCTAGGACGGACCCTACCCACCTGCCCTCCGCCTCTAGGCGGCCGGACGTCTGGTGGGGAAACTGGTGCGGTAATTATGGGCTACTGACCTTGTTGCACTGGCCTACCCCGAAGCTTGGGGCAGAACCTCTGCACATGACTGAGATCTCCATACTCAAAATAACCTCTCGGTACGGTGGGCTGCTGACCTGAAGTCTTGCCCTGATGACCTGAATACCCACTGGAGGAACCCTGAATAGCTGGTGGGCGGTAAGAACTCTCTGGCATAGCACTGAAATAAGGTCGTACTGGAGCACCCCGATGAGGTAGCTGTGCTGGGTATGGGGGCCTATTGGACTGACCTCTCACGAACGGATCCCTACCCCCAGCCGGGGCACCTCTGAACTCTCTCGAATATCAAAAGCCGCTTATCCCTCGTAGCTTGCTCTCGGCTATGCTGACGCACACCCTCGATCCGCCGAGCTATATCCATAACCAACGCGTAAGAAGTCCCCATCTCAACCTCCCGGGCCATAGTATCCTGAATAATAGTATGCAAACCAGCAACAAACCTCTGTACTCTCTCTATATCAGTAGAAAGTATCATAAGTGCATGGAGAGACAAATCAGAGAATCTCGCCTCACAGTCGGTCACTGACATCTGACCCTGCTGGAGCTGCTCGAACTGAAACCGCAACTCTTCCCTCTAGGAGGGTGGAATATACCTATCAAGGAAGATACGGGTGAACCTTTCCCAAGTCATGGGAGGAGAATCTGCTGGTCTGCCAAGAAGATAGGACTGCCACCATCTACGGGCCCTGCCCTTTAGTTAAAAGGTAGAAAAGTTTACCCTATGGGATCCCATTATCCTCATGTTGTGCAGTTTATCCTTGCATCGATCAACGAATTCCTGGGGATTCTCGTGTCGCTCGCCCCCAAAGATAGGAGGATGTAGCCTGGTCCATCTGTCCAATAGCTTTTGCGGCTCACCGGCCGCAGCTGGTCTGGGCTCAGGGGTAGCTGCTACCACTGGCTAGGCTCCGCCTACAGGTAGTGCACCCTGGGTTTGCTATACCGCAGTTGCATGCTCATGAGCCTGCGCGGTAGGGGTCTGTGCTCCATCTCCCGCCTGAGATGTGGCTGGGTGTGCCAGAAATAAACCGGCCTGAGTCATAGTATCCACGAACCGCAACATACAGCCCATGACCTACTGAAAGCCTAGTGCGGACGTGAAATCCACCGGGGCTGTCTCTGCTGCAGGCACTTCGCCCTGCTCCTCAATAATAGGATCCTCTGCTGGACCCACTGGTGGCATAGCTGGAGTAACCATGGGATGTCCTCGTTCCCTTCCACGGACTAGAGCCCTCCCTTGGCCTCTAACAACAGGGGGAATAGCTCTTCCCCTGTCTGGAACCACCGTAGAGCGCGTTCTTACCATCGGTGAGAGAATAAGAGAAAGATACTTAGTACTACATCAACTGCACGATAGGAGATGAAGAAAGGTAGTTACCTAATACCCTATAGCTTCTCGAAGATAAGTACAGATGTCTCCGTACTGATCTGCAAGACTCTATTAGGCCTGCTCATAACTTGTGAAACCTACGTGAACCTAGTGCTCTGATACCATGTTGTCACAACCCAGTTTCATCTATAGGTCGTGATGGCACCCAACATTACCACTAGGCAAGCCAACTAGTGAATTAAATATATTTTTCCTCTTTTAATAAATTTTCGAGTAATTAAACTTTCCTTATTGCAAGATTTAAGCACAAGGAAAGTTTTAAATAAATAAAACCAAGTAATAGTTCAAAATCACAGTTCTACTAGTGTGTGTGCCAAGACCTGGTGTCACAAGTATATGAGCATCTAATAAATTATACAAACTTCTAACCACTGTCTGAATATGAAATAGACATAATACAAAATACAAAAGAGAGATATTCTAGGGCTGCAGAATGACTCAGGAAGCAGCTCACCATTAGGCATCGGGATATCAGGGGTACGCGCCGGAAGGACCACCTGATGCACCTGTCTCAGATCTTGCACAAAAAAGTCGAGCAAGTGTAGCATGAGTACGTAAACAACGTGTACCCAGTAAGTATCAAATCTAATCTCGAAGAAGTAGTGACGAGAGCTCGACTTCGACACTCACTATGGGTCAATAATATAAAGATAAAGATATTTAAATAAATATGGTTAATGTGAATAACAATAATTTTCTTAACAAGCAGAAATAAATAATTCTTTCATAATTATTAATTTCCAATAAATCGTTTATCTTCACAAGCTGCAATAAAATATCAAAGCATCGTGTAATTATTATTATTGAGCACGATTTATGCCGAGGTCGTACGACCCGATCCAGAGTGATGTGTTCACTTCCAAGGAATGTGCGGTACGATCCATAGATGCATCTATCTCCTGCCGAGGTGTTCGGCCCGCTCCACAAGAAGAGAAGGATATTTTTTAAATATTTGACTTAAACACTATTAATGATTTAAATTCAAGGTAATACAAATTTCTCTAACAAGTAATAATATAATTTAGGCGTTTTTAATTTAACAAGTATAGTGCAACATTCCAAATAGTTCATGAATTGGGTCCTAATACTACCCGGACAATAGTATAATAATAACTACGCACGGACTCTCGTCACCTCGTACGTACATAGCCCCAACAATTAGAAATAAATATTTATTTAAAATACCTATGGGGTAAATTCCCTCATACAAAGTTAGACAAGAGACTTACCTCGTCTCAAAACTCACTTGCCGATCACAATTTCGCGTTAAAGTCTTAATTTGGTGCCAAAAAATCCGAAACTAGTCAAATATTATATAATTTAATCAATACATACTCAAAATTTCAAAATTTATCTATTAGGGTAATTACCCAACCCAATTTGATAAAATTCCTAAAATTCACCCTGGCTGGGCCCACGTGCCGGATTCCGGAAATTTTCGGAGGAAATCATCACCCATAACCTCAAGAACTCAAATATACAATTTTCATCCCATTCCAGAACCATTTTTGTGGTTAAAATCTCATATTTATCAAAATCTAGGTTTTTCATCTAAACCCTTGATTTTCAAAATTTACATGTTATAATCTACCCATAATCTATGTATATAACTCATAAAGGGTAGAATTTACTTACCTCAAAGTTTTTAGGTGAATACCCCTCTCAGGAGGCTCCAAAAATCACCTAAGAATGGAGAAAAATATGCTAAAATGGCTGAGCCCCGGTCTTTTAAACATTCTGCCCAACAAGTCTTTCGCACATACGAAGCCACTGCCGTACCTACGGCTCCGCTTCTGCGAAAACATCCACGTAGGTGCGGTCCTCCCCCAACTGGCCAAACTCCGCATCTGCGGCCTAAGGACTACTTCTACGCGTCCGCTTCTACGACACTTCTTCCGCACCTGCGGCCCTCGCCGCTTCTGCGCCCTCGTCCTCCGCATATGCGCGCTCGCAGGTGCGCCAAAAACTCCGCTACTGCGATCCCTGGGCATCCCTGGCTGGTCCGCTTCTGCGGCTTGTGGCTCGCTTCTGTGAGCTCGCACCTGCGGCTGGCCAAGCGCAGGTGCGATTGCAGCAGAAGCTGGATGCTTCAGCTGCTGCTCCTAAGTCCAACTTGGTCGGAGCCTCGTCCGATTAACTCCCGAGGCCCCGTCCGAATATACCAACAAATTGGAGATCATAAAATGGACTCTCTCGAACTCTCGAAACGTATAAAACAACATCAAAACTAAGAATCATACCCCAAATCAAATTGATTCAACTTAGAAATTTTAAATTCTTCAAACTTACTACGAACGCGCCGAAACATACTTAAACTACTCGGAATGACTCCAAATTTTGTGCATAAGTCTTAAATCACCATACGGAACTATTCACATACTTCGAATTCCAAACGGACTTAAATTACTCCAAAACCTACTCCAAACCAAATTTAAAGAGCTTTAAAACATTCAAAGAGCCATCTTTCACTATTAGGCGCCGAAACACTCCCGGGTTGTCCAAACCCCGCTTCGAACATACGTCCAAGTCCAAAATCATCATACGAACCTATTGGAACCATCAAATCCCGATTCCGGGGTCATTTACTCAAAATATTGACCAAAGTCAAACTTACCCTCTTATAGCCAAACCAAAGAATCAAGTGTTCCGATTTCAACCCGAACTCTTAAATTTCTGAACTAACCATCCCCGCAAGTTATAAAATAGTAAAAGTACATACGGAGAGTCTTATTTAGGAGAACGGAGTTCTAGATGGCAAAACAATCGGTTGGGTCGTTACAACTAACCTTATTGATTTGCAAATGTGAGTTCCTTTCTATACATTACTTAACCTATTAGGAATAATAGACCTAAGAAAACCAGGTAATCCATGCCCAAAGTTAATTTTATATCACAATATTACTAATAATAACGACTCATATCAAGAGGCATTAAGCTGAAAATACTTTTCAAAATATCTTTCACCACCAACCCCAACAACCTAGACGTGGCTGAGCTATTACACCTCTTACTTTCCCATGCAACTCATTTTCTCTCCCTCCCAAACTCATAATGGAGGGTTGAATCCATAAATTCAAATGTTGAATAATTCAATCTTAAGCAAAAATCATATCCTAAAACCACTTTACCATTTAACCATTCACACAGATTTTCAATGTTCGAAAATTTAACTAACTCTCAAACTTCTAAAAAAAGAAATATTTTGGTAGAGATTTTTTTTTTTAATTTTATAATTATTTTTTTAAAATAGAATCAACCACACACTTTACAATTCTCAACTACAACCAATATATACGAAATCTCGTGTATTCAACAAAACCCTTAGCCACATAAATATTATTTAAACTCTCAAGTCATCTGCGTTGTCTAGCAAAGGAGGATATGCGTGTCTTAGCCATTTGTGAAAGGGACCTCACGAGGTTCAACTTAACACACAAATAAGGAATGAAAGAAGGGAAAACATCCTAGATATTCAGTAGCCTCAAGGTCATAACTATGGGCGTCTACATACCCATGAACAAGACTCTATCAAACACTGCTCCATGACCCGGGACTTAAAGCCTAAGCTCTGATACCAACTTTGTCACGTCCTAAACTACCCCTAGACGTGACTGGCACCCAGCTAACACCACTCGCCAGGTAAATCATACTTTCATACCTTAGCCATTAATTTACAGCATTTGATTAATTAATTGAGTATCTAAATAATCTGATAATTAAGTACGGATAATTAATATCTCAAAATATTAAATTGAAACTCTAGCCCAAATTTCACACTAGACCATGAAGCATCTAAGAGAATTGTAAAAGACATCATATGGGTAAATGATAAAGACTCTTTTGACAACCTCCAAAACTACCACGGTGGCATACACAATGCCCCAAATACATTACGATAGCGTAGAAATAATTTCTAAAGCCCCAACGCCATAGCACGAGGCTACACCACACCATACCACACCACAAATCAATTATTAAATAATTTCAATATTTTACAAAATAATATATATTTGTGACTTGTCAAAGATCACTGATTCTGCCAAGCGTACGCTTGTCCCAACATATGGACCAGGGTGTAACGACCCGATCGGCCGTATTTTGAGCATTTGTACTCTGCTCGCTAGTTTGAGGGCATAAGTAGCTCTGTATAATTTAGTATGACTTGTGTGTATCGTCGATTTCCGTTTTTAGGTGATTCAGAATTAGTTTGGAAGAATGATTCTCAACTAGGAAGCTTTAAGTTCGAAGAGTTGACTAACTTTGACTTTTGAGTATTTGACCTTGAATCGGAGTTTTGATGGTTCCGTTAGGTTCGGATGGTAATTTTAAACTTGGGTGTATGCCCCGATTTATATTTGGATATTTCTAGAAGGTTTCGGCACTCACTGCGAAAATTAGACACTTGAAGGTTTGAAATATTCATAAGTTTGACCGAGAGTTGACTTCGATATTATCGGGTTCGTATTATTGTTCAAGGAGTTGGAATAAGTTCGATATTTCATTTGGAACTTGTATGCCAAATTTGGGTTCATTCCAGATTGGTTAGGCTTGAATCGGACGCTTGGTTCAAAGTTTGAAGTTTATGAGACGATTCATGATTTTGATATTGTTATGTGTGATTTGAGGCTCCGAATAAGTTCGTGCTATATTTTGGGACTTGTTGGTATGTTCGGACGGGGTTCTGAGGGACTCGGGTGAGTTTAAGGGTGGTTTCTAACCATTTCTAGGCCATTTTTAGCTTCTAATTTTTGGCTACAGGGGTCTAAATTGCGATCGCGTAGAATTGGTCACGATCACGAAGAGTAAAATAGGAAAAATGGACCTGTGAATCGCAATCACGGAAGCCCTTTAGCGATCGCATAGAAGAAAATTCTACTGTCACTGATCCGACTTTAGAAGTTAATATCTTGCAATCTATAAGGAATTCAGAAAGTCAAACCGTTTGTCATTTGGAGTTTTGTACAAAAAGTTATGACTGATAAACTAAGGGCTGTCTGAGAAGAGTAGGGAACGTTTAATGGAAGTTTGTTCATCGCGATCGTGGGGTAATGGCCGTGATCTCATAGGGTAAAAATTGTCCTGTAAAAATTTGTAATTGCGATCGCGAAGAGCACCTCTGGAACAATGTATAAAGTACTCTATTTCTAAGGTCTTGGTCATTTTATCATATTTTGAGCTATAGAGTTCGAGTTTAAGCGATTGTGGAGGCGATTTTCACCACATAGATTGGGGTAAGTATTTCTACTCGATTTTGATTATATTTCATGAATCTACTTTCGATTTTGGCATTTGGATTATGAATTGTAAAGAGATTGGAGGTTTTTGTCTATAATTTTATAAATCGAATTTTTGAGTTTTGAACATCGATTCGTAGTCGTATTTGAGTTAAAATAGTATCGTTGGACTCGTAATTGAATGGGTTATCGAATTTTATGAGTTTTGTCGGATTTCGAGGTGCGAGCCCGAGTTTGACTTTTTGGTTGACTTTGGGCTTTTGATTAAAGATTCCACCTTTATCGATTGAGTTTGTTTTATTTAGCATTATTTGATGTTCTTGAGTTGCTTTTGGATAGGTTTGAGCCGTTCGGAGGTCGGTACGGGCGAGATGGCATTTCTAGAGTATTATTTGGTTTGCTCGATATTAGATTTTGACTTGTTCAAGGTAAATAACACTTCTAAACTTGGTGTTGAGGGTATGAATCCCTGAACTACATGTTATGTGGTTGGTGCTGAGGTGACGCAAACTAGGTGACAGACACGTGGGTATGCACCGTAGTAATTGCGACTCGATTGATTACGTGGATCTGTGTAATTATCTAGTCTGGTTGTATGCACCAACAATGAGCGCATGTACCTACTGAATACAAGTACCGAGTATGAGTGCCGAGTGACAAGGAGGTATGAGTGATTGAGCGTGATAAGTGAGGTTGACTGCTCCGAGTGTGAGTGCCGAGTGACAAAGAGGACTGTGGTGCATTACACTGGACATGCATACTTGGAATGTAGGCATATAGACGCATTTCCTCATGTTGTACAGTATTGTGACATTCATGACTTCACATGCACATTGACATGTAGGCATAGAGATGTACTTTCCTCATGCTATCTGATAATGAAACATCCTATTTGTTGTTGAAAGTTTTTGGGGAAAAAAATCAAAGCTTTTAGATATACTCACATTTTTGTGATTTCGTTGAGTTTTACTGATATACCTGAAAAACATACCTATTTTCCGTAACTATGAATGAGTCGAGCATCATATCTTTGAGTTATTACTTGTACTACTTTATTTATATTGTTATGATTTGTTCTTGGCAATTGGTGTTGGATTCTGACCGTTGTCCAAGCTCATCACTTCTTTCAACCTAAGGTTAGGTTTGTTACTTGTTGAGTACATAGGGTAGGTTGCACTCATACTACACTTCTGTACCTTACATGCAGTTTTTGAATGATGATGTTGCTGTGTATGGTGGGAGCTGGCATTGAAGATGTAACTGCGTTCCGGTCATAGCTGCATCTTGTTCTTGGTAACTACAGAATTGTTAATCTGTTCATGTATATTTCAAACAGATGATGTATTTATTTCATACCAGCTTTGTAAACTCTAAATCTTAGAAGTTCATAATTTGTACTACCATTCCTTGGGAATTCTTTGTATAAAAGTTCAGTTGTATTATCATTACTTCTCTTAGTTAATCTCATTGATATTGGATTGTTGATAATTGGCTTACCTAGCGGTTGGGGTTAGGTGTCATCACAACAAGTTGGATTTTGGGTCGTGACACTGGGAGAAAAAATATACTTTCAAAACGGTTTTTGGAAAAGCATGTATCAAAGATTAAAGTCTTACTTGCCTCACTAACGGGAAATCCACCAAGACACCCTCCAGTAACCCCAATCTTGAATAGGATATTGCCATTGATTTTTAAAGAACTTGCTTACATAAACACGTCTCTACCACTGATTGGGTAGCGTTACTATGCGGTATCAACATAGTAAAAATTGTGCTGCGTTTCTTTCTTCCAATAATTGCCAAAAGATGGTTTGAAATTCAATTCATAAAGAATCAAGTTGAACCTCGTATGCCTCTTTCGTATATACCACTGTAATGGTGGATTTAGTCTCCAATTATATATATATATTTTAAGCTATTTTATTTTGTAGCAAGCAAGGCCTAGAAACCAACTCGCATCCCTTTTCTAAACCCCTCGTCATAGCGCACCTTTTCCGTAAATAACCATGTAATTGATGTCTTTTTTTTGTTTTCTTTTCCAATCTCACAATTTAGCTTTAGAAGCCATATGTTCAATTATAATAATTTAAGCCAGGGAAGTTCTAGCAACTACTAAATTTTTCAAGAGTTCTCTTAACCAATGATATCATTGAAAACCATCAAATAACAGCCATAATTCTCCAATTCAGCGCCTCCAAAATTTCCCCCTATCTCTCCGTATAAATTTTCTTCCCCAAATACACCAAAAGGCCCATTGCCCTCTTACATATTCCTCGGTATTTTATATGAGGCCAGCAAGAAAAGTATGGACTTAGTGCACTTCACCATTATTTATTAATCAAACTAATTCATTATCCATTAACGTTCACAATCGTAATAAGGCCCATTAACTATTTATATAATTTAAGTGATATTCTTCATATTCTTCAATACATAATATTACTTTCAAACGTAAATACGTAGCTATGCACTCATATGTAAACTAAAAAACTATAATTATCTCTATAAGTATTTATAACAACTCTATAAAAATAAGAAACTCTTATAAAGACAATAAGTTAATAGTCCTTTCCAACATCTATAGTCCACTTCCAAATATCATAATATTATTTGTATGAATTTCACTATCTCTAATCATTATAGATGATTAAATGGAGTGACGAGAATGTTATAGTCCCAAAACGAGTCACGAAAATATTTCGGGGCGTCACAGATCGTCAAGATTTTATCACAAATCCCGACGGATCACCAGAATTTGTCAGCATTTTAACTGAAAATTCTAGTGATCTTTACAATTTCTAGCACTTCAAAATGCTGAGATTGAAAATTCTGGTGATTGTCTGAACTTCTAGTGCTTCAAAACTTTAGCAAACGTGTTATAAAATTTTACGTCGAGGCTATTATCCCAAAACTTTTCTTAATAGGATCAAATATAAATAATGACTTAGTAAAGGTGCCTCCAACATAATTTTTAGTTGAATTAGTTCGAGGAGTAGTCAAACAAATATTTTGCGGCTCAATTGGCTTCGTTCAACTAAGAACTTTATTTATTTAAGCAGGGCACTGTGTTTTAGAAGGAGCTATATAGTTTATAATGCCTTGGAACTTGGAAGTGTAAAACAAAATTTGAAATCATTTCTCTTTATTTCAATTTTTTCCATTTCCTTTTTTTTGGATTTCTATCCAGTGTCCATTACTTGCACTAGGACCCCGACTTGGAGGAATTCAATCCATCCAATCACAATCCTTGATAGTAATTACCTTCCATTTCAATTGTACCTTAATCCAATGACGTGCATGATGTCTAGGAAGTGGGTAATTGATAAATGTACTTAAATTGGCTTTATTTCTAAAGCTGATCAGCATTGGACATCGGTAGAAATTTGCAACTGAAAAAGCAAATACTTTTAGATTGTACATTGTTTTTACTACAAAAGTATCAAGGATACTGCGACTGGTGCTAAAGTTTTTCATGTTGGTACATGTGAATAGATTGCAGCACGAAAGGATATAAAAAAGGAGAATTAGGCTCCTTATCACTTGGTCCAACAACCTGTCAAAAGATGGCCCACGTTTGGAGCCCTTATCTGATATAGTTCAGGTTGTACATAATCTGAAAATTATTTTTCACCAGTTAGCCCACCCCATTTAATTGTTTTTGTTTCTTTTCTTCGTTCTTCTTCTCCCTATATGACGACTTTGCACCCTAAAATTTCTCTACCATTATATTTATTCTTCAATTCTCCTTTCAGATTCAAAGTTGATAACCACTATTTAGATGAGAAGACAAAATACTACGTAAAAGAATTATCGTTTTCACAGTCATATGAAGATCACTTCTTTCATTGGAATGGAGATGTAACGACCCGACCAGTCCTTTTGAGAATTAGCATCTCGTTCGGTGGATTAAGGTTTCAAGCAGCTCCGTATTATGTATTATGACTTTTGTGTGTGGTCGAGTTCATATTTCAGATGATTCGGGATTGATTTACAAGGATAATTCTGGTTTTAGAAGCTTAAGTGAAAGAGTTGACTCGAGTTTGACTTTTGTGTATGTAACGATCCGACCGATCGTTTTGAGTATTTTAGCCTCGATCCCCTATTTATTGACTCCGATATATTATATTGTGGTTATGTAACTTGCTGGGATGTTTGGTTTTGGTTTCGAGCGAGTTTCGCCTTGAAATGGGACATATAGTCCCTAAGTTGGAGCCTTAAGTTGACAGAGTTAACCGTAGTTTGGATTTTATGTAGATGACTCCAAAATAGAGTTTTGATAGTTCTAATAGCTTCGTATGGTGATTTTAGACTCAGAAACATGTTCGGATGTTGATTTAGAGGTCCGTAGGTTATTTCAGCGTAAATTGGCGAAAGTTAAAAAGTTGAAGGTTTGAAAGGTTAGAAAGTTTGACCGGGAGTTGACTTTGTTGATATCGGGGCCGGATTACAATTTCGAAAGTTGGAAGAGGTCCGTCATTTCATTTATAACTTGTGTGCATAATTTAAAGTCAATCAGAGTTGTTTTGGTATGAATCGACATTAGATTTTTGAATTTGGAAGTTCATAGTTTCATAGGCTTGAATTGGGTTGCGATTCGTAGAATCGATGTCGATTGATGAGATTTTTGGCCTCGAGTAGGTCCATTATGTGTTTGGCCACTTATTTATATATTCGGACGATTCCGGGGGGCTAGGGTGTGATTCAGAGCGAATGTGGAACAATTTGGACTAAATCTCATTGTTGAAGCTGGGCCGTGTCTGATGCAATCGCACTTGCGCACTATTGGTCGCAGGTGCGGACTCGCAAATGCGAGGGATTGATCACAAAAGCGAATTGTGGCCTCCCCAGTTGGGACCGCAGATGCGGTCAGAGTTCTGCAGAAGCGAACTCGCAGGGGCGATTGAGGAGGTGCAGAAGCGGAAAGATTAGCCAAGCCTGGGTCGCAGAAGCGGAGCCCCTTCCGCAGGAGCGAGAGCGCAGATGCACATTTTAGTCTGTAGAAGCGAAGGTTGCTGGGCTAGGTTATGGCTGCACCTGCGATGGAATTTTTGCAGGTGCGGAGCCGCAAATGTGGCTGTGGGTTTGCAGGTGCGAATTCCCTGGGCAGAAAAAGACTTAAAGTCAGGGAGTTTGATTTCATAATCTATTTTTCGACCTAGAGAGCTCAGTTTGTGGAGATGTTTTGGGAGATTTTCAAGGAAAACATTGGGGTAAGAAATTCTAACTCGATTTTGATTAAATTACATGAATCTATTGTTAATTTCATCATTTAATTATGATTTGAGTAGGAAATTTGAGGAAGATTGTGAAAACTTCTTAGGCTACAATTTGGGGATTTGGAAGGCGATTTGAGGTCAGATTTGAGTAATTCTTGTATGGTTGAACTTGTTATCCAATGAGTGTTCAGATTTTGTAATTTTGGTCGGGTTCCGAGAGGCGAACCCGAGTTAACTTTTTGAGTTGACTTTTTATTTCCTTGCAAAAATCGTAACTTTATTAATCGAATTAGTTTCGTATAGTTTATATTTATTGTATGAAGTTGTTTTGGCTAGATTCGAGCCGTTCAGAGTTGGATAATCGAGGGAAAGGCCTCTTAGTGGATTGAGTTAGCGTGTTTTAAGGTAACTGTTTTGCCTAACTTTGTGTGGGGTGACGAGCGCAAAACACACACTTAAATTGTGTTTGCTAGTCAAAGATAGTATAGTATGATATCGTCTCCACAGGGATTGGATTTAAACAGTATTCTCGTAGTTTGTAGCTAGATTGCTATCCAGGAGGATCAACAATGTGGATTTATATAATTAACAATCTAAAATCTATAGCTATTGACTAATGACAATCACTACAAAGGTAAGCAGGAAGTTATCAATGGGAGAAAATATGGGTTGATAAGATAGGTGCAAGATAATTGTTCGGGATCTAACTCTAGATAATTCACATCTAATGTTCAAGTGAGTCTCTCAATTCACTTAATTATCAGTATAATTGTTTAGTAGAAACTCCTCTCTCGATTAAGTCTCAATCTCACAATATGAACCAATTTAAGCTCGGTGAAGATATGCAAGAATTCGTAATGGATTGGTCTTTAGGAGAACCTCTTTCGATTATTCTCCTAACTAGGTTTAATCAAGGATTCAACTAGCCTTTTTTGATTACTTCGAAGAATCTATGAACTTAACCAACAACATAGTGCAAATATATCACAAGTTATACCTCTCTCGATTACAAGAACAAGTGAACATAGATGCAACAATTTAATCTTCCTAAAATGATTCAAATACATAAAAATAGAGTTATAATCCACAAACAACCATCAATACACCAAATCCATCAAACCCAAAAGGTTCTACTCCATAGACATGGAGAAGTTCTTCACAAATGAAATAAAAGTAAAGGAAAATATAAATACAATCCAAACTCGGATCTTGAGTGAGGAAGGAAGGATGAATCCTTGTGCTCTTGCTTCTCCCTCTTCTCCTTAGCTTCCCTAGGTCTAAGGTATGTCAAAAGTTGAAAAATTATGTTTTTTCCGTGTATTTAACTATCCCCCAAATAAACCCCAGACGAAAATACCCTTTTTAGCGAAATTGGGAACATACTCTAAGAATTTTGAACTACCGCGCCGCGCCATGCGGCGCGCTTGTGGAGAATTTCAGAACATTTGCCAAATCATTTTTTGGGCATATTTTTCATAGCCACGCCGCGAAAATTGGGAAATTGGGAAAATGTAAAACATTCATGTTGTATTCCTTTTAAATAACTTTCCAACGATATACATTGTGGAGTCCAAACGGATTTCTAAGCAAAAGATTATGTGCATTTTACTAGACAATGCGCAGTATGCCTGCTCGATTCTTCGTTTTGTTCTTAAAGTGCACTATCATCTATTGATCCCCGAACACGATCCCAACTTAATCCTTGGGCTTTTACTCAGAATTCAAAGCTACAGAATAGCTTGAATTCATTCCACAACATCTAAATAACTCGGAATCACTCCTATACGGCATAAAACACACAATAAGTGTAAAACACTACTAATTAAAGCTCAACATGAGTAAAGTACAGTAAATTAGAGTGCAATAAGCGACTAAAATACAGGATTATAGCCTACTATCAACACCCCACACTTAAACCATTGCTCGTTTTAGCGGAATTGAGAACATACTCTAAGAATTTTGCACTACCGCGCCGCACCATGCGGCGCGCTTGTGGAGAATTTCAGAACATTTGCCAAATCATTATTTAGGCACATTTTGCACAGCCACGTCGCGAAAATTGGGAAAATGGGAAAATATAAAAAATTCAAGTTGTATCCCTTTTAAATAGCTTTCCAACGATATATTTTAGAGTCCAAACGGATTTCTGAGCAAAACGTTATGTGCATTTTACTAGACAATGCGCAGTATGCCTGCTCGATTCTTCGTTTCGTTCTTAAAGTTCCCTATCATCCGTTGATCCCCGAACACGATTCCAACTTAATCCTTAGGCTTTTACTCAGAATTTAAAGCTCCAGAATAGCTTGAATTCATTCCACAACATCTAAATAACTCGAAATCACTCGTAGACGGCATAAAACACACAATAAGTGCAAAACACTACTAATTAAAGCTCAACATGAGTAAAGTACAGTAAATTAGAGTGAAATAAGCGACTAAAATACAGGATTATAGCCTACCATCAACACCCCATACTTAAACCATTGCTCGTCCTCGAGCAATCAATCTACACTTCACATAGATACGACCTTTTTTAAAAACTCTCCTAACTCATCATACAAAGGATAATAAAGCATATTAAGCACAATACCGTAACATCCTCGGTTCAAGATTTGACTCAAAAGGACCACGCATGTTTTACAACCTGCTCACTTAATCAAACACAGAGGTCAATGACATTACCTTTCTTTCATGAATCAAGTGCCCTCACCCAACAATAGAGAGTAGTTCCGCACACAATAAAAGTTAAGAATAATTAGGAATACAAGATAGAAAGAATTTACTCACTCTCAGAACAACATTCATATGACACAAAAGATCCACCAGAGGCTTACCCATAGTGTACTACTCTACTAATCGAGCTTGTTCAGTCAAGGATCAAGTAGGACTTTAATTGGTTGTAATGTAGGCCGCGGGACGGATATGATACACTTAGATATAAGAGTAACTACACCCACCTAAGCACTTTTAATTCATATATTTTACCTTTAAATCTCATACTTATGCCAAACCATAATTCCACCTTCACATATGTATATGTCAACTCCCAGATTCTTTAAGCACAAATACATCAAGAGTTACCACTATCAATGAATATAAACTATTTTTTTCTTCATCTTCATTTTCGATTCAAGTGGCTCATACTTTTTCACAACAGTGCACCTTTCTCCTTATTTCAATATTTCCACTCAAAAGCCAAACCAACCATCTCACACTTCAACTTTTACAAAGTTCATACCAACTGCAAGTGCTCATGAGAGGTAAATGGTTCAAATAGATAAGTCTTGTAATGTAGTTACCAAAGAAATAGGATTACAGGCTCAACGGGGTTAACTACGATACATAAAAATTTGGTGGGTAACATATATAGATGGCTCAACAAAGAAACGCCTATATCACTTCCAAGACTGAACAAATCTATTATTTCGCTTTTCAAACACACAGGGCTAGTTCTAGACATCAATTGCACTGCACAGAATGCACAAAGCCTCACACACATATGGTACAAAACTCACTCAGGATTGGATTTTCAAGACACTCTAGTCAAAGTAGTTAAGCAAAGTTAAGATCATACAATTTAAGGTGATTATACAAGAGTCAAAAACTGAGCCTATGCGTCGCAACTAAAGCACATACTAATCTCAAGGCATAATAAAGTCAAGAGATATTGCTTTCATTTAAAATCACAGCACAAGGTTTCCTAGTCCTAAAAAAAATAAAACTAACTACACCCGATTCAAACAAAACCCTTGGAAAAGAACCGCGGCATAAAAAAACCAAGGGAAAATTCAAACGCACCTAAAAATAAAATATTTTGTCTTTTTCTTTTGACTTAATCCCTCAAGAAACCTGTCGAATGGCATCCATTATCGGTAAAAATCAAAAACGTTTAAAATTTTTCAATCAAATGAATTACAAAAAACACATATAGACATTTATACATTCTATACATATATAAATCCCTACCCCACACTTTAAATTGTGTCATGTACCTATGACATACAAATAAAAAGAAAGAGGTAAGGACAACTTCCCTGAACATCTAGTCGGGGTTTGAGTTGAAGTGTGGTTCCATCCCTCGCGTTCGAACTAATGCACACATCCATGCAGACAAGTTCTTCTCTACCTTCTTTGGGTACACCCCACACTTATCTTTTTCGCTCACCACAATATTCTCTTTCTTGTCCTTCACTTTCCACATAACACTAGCAGTTAGCTTCTCCTTTTTTACCCCCGTTTCTACATCCATCTCAAAAATCAAGGTCTCTTCGACCACACTAAGCATGCGTTTTCTCTCATGTATATCTAATACTGCTCTACTCGTTGCTAGGAATAGTCTTCCTAGGATAAGGGGGACCTCCTTATTCTCTTCCATATTAACCACTATGAAATCCATAGGAAATACAAGCTTATCTACCCGCACTAAGATATCTTCAACTATTCCCTCGGGTATTAGAGTTGTTTGGTCTGCCAGCTGTAAAGATATTAGTGCAGACCTTATCTCTCCAATCTCTTTCTCCAGTTTCCTATAAATAGATAGATGCATTAAATTAATTGAGGCACGAGAGTCACATAGAGACTTATCAAAATTAGTAGTGCCTAAAGAGCAAGGTATGGTAAAACTCTCTAGATCTCCACACTTTTGTGGGAGTTTGTTTTGCAATATTGCACTACAATGCTCTGTGAGCTTGACCACTGAGGTTTCCTCTATTTTCCTTTTCTTTTTCAGAATCTCTTTCAAGAACTTGGCATAAGCCGGCATTTGTGAGAGCACTTATGTGAATGGTAGGTTTACATGAACCTGTTTCAGCACATTTAGAAATATCTCAAACTGCTTGTCAAGTTTCTCGACTCAGCTTTTGGGGAAAAGGCAGCGCAGGCATATGCTTGCTCTCATCATGTTCCTCCCTTCTTGGTTTTTCTTCTTTCTTTTTCTCAGTTTTCATCCGGTCTTTATTCTTTTTAACTACATCACCCTTCAACTACTTCCCACTTTCTTTATTTAAGTTCACATCATTTTGGATCGGGATTGGATCTTTCAACACTTGTCTACTTCTCAGAGTTACAATATTCACTGTTTCTTTAGGATTTCTCTCAGTATCAGCAGGAAGTGTTCCTGGGGCTCTCTCTGAAATTAGAGTAGCTAAGTGCCCAACCTGTTTTTCCAGTCTCCAAAAAGAAGTACTCAATTCTTTGATAGCTGCATCATGGGCATTAAGCCTCTCATCTGTCTTGATAATGAAGGTCTTCATAAGATCTTCCATGCTGGATTGATTCGATTGTGGAGATTGATAATGCTGCCTCTGCTGATTTTGAAAACTTGTAGCTCTTTTTTCCTGGAATCTGGGGTTGTTTTGTTGCCATGCATTTGCAGTACCCCCAGGTGAGCTCCATGAAAAGACGAGGTGCCTCTAACCCATTGCATTATAGTTTCCTATAACATTCACTTCCTTAGTTGAGGCTTGACACTCATGTGTGGGGTGTCCTCTTCCACATATATCACAAGCTGCATGGTGTACATTTTGCATCGAAACTACAGTTAGCTTTCGTATTTCTTTAGCCATAACATCAAGTTGTACTTGCGCAGATGTAGTAGCATCAACTTAGTGAACACCAATTGATTTTCTCCTTTCCACACTCTCAGAAGGCCACTGATTAGCATCTTCGGTTTCATCAAGAATTGTAACTATCTCCTCTAGATTCTTCTTCATAAAAGGGACTCCAACTGCATTGCTCAAAGTTCTACGTGAGGCTGGTGTCAATCCATCCCAAAAATCCTGGAGTTGCATCCATAGTTCAATTCTGCTATGTTTACACCTTCTAACTATCTCCTTAAACCTCTCCCATGCTTCGAATACCGTTTCATTCTCTTTATGACAGAAGTTATGGATTTTTTTTCTAAACGTGCCCGTCTTAGCTAAGGAGAAATATTTATCAAAATTTTTTTTGGTCAATTCCTCCCATGTTCTAATTGACCCATTTGGCAAGCTTCGAAGCCACTGCTTCGCATCATCTTTAAGTGAAAAGGGAATGCCCATAAATATACTGCATCTTGTGACACCCCATTATATTGAAAGGTGCTCATAATCTCCTCGAAGTCCATTAGATGCGTGTTTGGATCTCCGTTCATCTTCTACCTGAAAACGCAATTGTTTTAAATGGTTTAAAGCAAACCTTACTTCAATTCGAAATTATTGGCTGTAATTGGAGGTGGTTTAACACTTGACAATCCTTGATTGTAGACTAGTCTGCTATAATCACCCAATGCTATACCAGGCCTTGGTAGCGCCTTCTCGAACTGGTCTTCGATCAAGTATCGATTTAGATTGAATCTTCAACCTCTATTATCTTTGACAGTTTCCTTAACAGCTCTATGGGTTGCCTCAGCAGCTATCCTCGCAGTTGCCTCCACCTTATTGTCATCGTTATTAGCCATGTGTTCTTGGGTTGAAGGTTGACCCAAGAACCTTACGGTGAAAACTTTCTCCTTCCTCAGTTGTCACAGGTGTTTTTCTAATTCCGGTTTGTAGGGTATTACTTCTTTACAAGAAGATCGTGTCATACACCACAGACTTAACATGTTTTTCTTGCACATGGAGGAGAAACCCGTGAAGAACAAAAATAAAAGTAAAAAATAAAAATAAATTCCTGAATTAGCACTACAAACTATTTCAAACACTATTGATTGTCAATCCCCGGCAACGGCGCCAAAATTTGACGAGCGCAAAACACACTTACATTGTGCTCGCTAGTCAAAGATAGTATAGTATGATATCGTCTCCACAAGGATTGGATTTAAATAGTATTCTCGTAGTTTGTATCTAGATTGCTATCCAGGAGAATCAATAATGGGAATTTATATAATTAACAATCTAAAATCTACAGCTATTGACTAATGACAATCACAACAAAGGTAAGCAAGGAAGTTATCAATGGGAGAAAATATGGGTTGATAGGATAGGTGCATGATAATTGTTTGGGATCTAACTCTAGATAATCATTTCTAATATTCAAGTGAGTCTCTCGAATTCACTTAATTATTAGTACAATTATTTAGTAGAAACTCCTCTCTCGATTAAGTCTCAACCTCACAATATGAACCAATTTAAGCTCGGTGAATATATGCAAGAATTCATAATGGATTGGTCATTAAGAGAACCTCTTTCGATTATCCTTCCAACTAGGTTAAATCAAGGATTCCACTATCCTCTTTCGATTACTTCGAAGAATCTATGAACTCAACCAACAACATAGCGCAAATATATTACAAGTTATGCCTCTCTCGATTACAAGAACAAATGAACACAAGTGCAACAATTTAATCTTCCCAAAACGATTCAAATACATAGAAATAGAGTTCTACAAACAACTATCAATATACCAAATCCATCAAACCCAAAAGGTTCTACTCCATAGACATGAAGAAGTTCATCACAAATGAAATAAAAGTAGAGGAAAACATAAATACAATCCAAACCCGGATCTTGAGTGAGGAAAGAAGGATGAATCCTTGTGCTCTTGCTTCTCCCTCTTTTCCTTAGCTTCCCTAGGTCTAAGGTATGTCAAAAGTACAGAAATGGTGTCTTCCCCGTGTATTTAACTATCCCTCAAATAAACCCCAGACGAAAATACCCTTTTTAGTTGAATTGGGAACATACTCTAAGAAATTTGCACTACTGTGCCGCATGCCGCGCCGCACCATGCGGCACGCTTGTGGAGAATTCCAGAACATTTGCAAAATCACGTTTTGGGCACATTTTGCACAGCCGCACCATGGCATTTGGGAATTTAGGAAAATATAAAACATTAAAGTTGTAGCCCTTTTAAATAGCTTTTCAACGATATATTTTGGAGTCCAAACAAATTTCTGAGCGAAAAGTTATGTGCATTTTACTGGACAATACGCAGTATGTCTTCTCGATTCTTCATTTTGTTCTTGAAGTGCACTATCATCTGTTGATCCCCAAACACGATCCCAACTTAATCCTTGGGCTTTTACTCAGAATTCAAATCTTCAGAATAGCTTGAATTCATTCCATAACATCTAAATAACTCAGAATCACTCCTACACGACATAAAATACACAATAAGTGTAAAATACTACTAATTAAAGCTCAACATGAGTAAAATACAGTAAATTAGAGTGCAATAAGCGACTAAAATACAAGATTATAGCCTACCATCATGGGGGAATTTACCTTAGGATTGGTGTTGTTTTGTGATAATTGTGATGTGTGGAAGCCGTGTATGTAATGTGACGAGTATGAATACAGGCTAAATGTGGAAATTTACCTTTAGCTATATGGATTCCTTTCATGCCTTAATTGAGTTATGTTAACATGTTATATTCATCATCATTAGTCTATTTTCACATGTTCTACTTGTCTTATCCTTTACCTGCTATTTGGTCTACATGTTTAGTTGAAATTCTTGTTCCCTTTATTCCATTTTTAATATTTGATCATTGAATTCTTACTTGAAGTTGTTGTTCTTGGAATATCTGGCTGTTGTAATTGGTATTGATTTATAAAGGTCGTGATTCACATTGAGGCAAAGTATTAAGTTGTGAACTTGTTGAGTTATTCACTTCCGGTTATTAATGTTGAAACTCGTGTGTACATTGTGATTGAGCCATGGGCTATTTATCGTGAAAACACTATTATTGATTTCCGTGGCAAGTTGTGATATTGGGAACTTGAGGTGCGAATTGTGATACATTGTGATATTGATACGCATATGGTGGTATAGGTTTTGGGGTTGAAACGCATGCGATGAGATAAGGTGGGATTGATACGCGTGGCTAGTAGGGGAACTACCAGAAGCCACGCGGTGCGATAAGGTGGGCTAAAACGCGGGATGCTATTTCGGGAAAATAATTTTCAAAACTAAATGCAAGACTCCCGTGGTGATATAAGGAAAGATTGTGAATTATTTTTGTGATTTGAGACTACGAGGTGGTACCTCGGTAGTGACTCTTGTCGGTATTTCTCTATTGTTGCACTTGTCTTTGGTTGTTTTGTTTCCTTAAATATCATTCCTGGTTTTTCTCTATGTTGCATTGTTTGCTTTAGTTCCGTGTCACTAACCTTGATATGTTATTGGTTCTTTCAATTTCATTGATTTCATTACTATACTGCCATACAATTGTACATATTTTCTTATTTATTCCAGTAGGGCCTTGACCTGACCTCGTCACTACTCTACCAAGGTTAGGCTTGGTACTTACTGGGTTACCGTTGTGGTGTACTTGTCGCGCCCTATTTCTTTCTCTTTCTCGCAAAAGCGGGCTTTGACACGTGACAACTCTTTTAAAGGAGGTTATTAAAAGAGGAGAGTCACCACCTAACGATTTTTAAGGTGCGTTAGGGCACCTATCTTGCAAATGACTCTATTTTAACTAGTCAACGCCACCAAAGATCGGGTAAGGGCTCAAGTTACCTCAAAGAAAAGGTGTTAGTGACTCCTCGAGGTCCACAACTATGGGTCCAGCCGAACTTAAATTATATGGATTAGTCTATATGGTCAAGTAAGCAAAGAGAGTACAAAATCTAAGAATCAAAGAGATCTTGAATAGGGAGGTACAACTATTTAGATCTAACAACAATATATAAATGAGGGGGTCCTAAGTTTTTTAGCCTAAAGGATCACCCTGTGCAACATAAATAATACTACGCAACTCCTTTTAGATATGAGTTGCTCATATTATTCAGCGGACACAGACTATCATCTCCTGCTACCCGATTACTATGTTGAAGTTGTTTACTTAAAGCATTCTAATTTAATTCCACGTCGCGTCATGCACGTGCACTACTCGTCCCATGCCTATGGCCTAGGAGGCTTTGGACCTATTAATCGGATGATTCTAGACTTTACTTATGTTTCTCAAAAATGATAAATCTAAGCTATATTCAAAACATGTAGGGCTGCACATAAAGACAATAAATGGCTCAAGTTGGCCTCCATATGTAAGCAACAAATGCACGCGAGCAAATTCATATTATAGACAGTAGACAAATTTCAGAATTAAGATGAATTAAAGTGCTTAAGTCCTATAGACATGATCCTATGTGATCTTGGATTCAAACGTGCATATGTGACATTGCTGCTTCTAGCGGCCTAGACGAGGAAGCAGTAAACCATTTGCTGTTAACGCGGGCTTTAGATACCAGTTTTAGAAAGGTAACATTGTCCTACATACATGATATCTAATAGTGGCATAGTTAAGCAAATGAAAATAGTTCTGGGAACCCAGCCTTGACAAGGAGGTAAACAATATTAAGCGAATGACAGTATCCTATAGGCAGGATCTCTAACAATTGACAATCGAACCTTGATTTTATAATACTTCACCTCTATGAGTAGGTTATCTGGGCAGAGTAATAACAATAACAATAGCTAATTGATTAGTCAAGGTCCTATAGGCATGACTTCTAAGTGAAAATAAAACATAAGCTGGTGAGATCCTATAGGCAGGGTATCTAATGAATATTCTATAATCATACAAATCGAAAGAAAGTTCACTGGCATTTATTTCCTATATGTTGTCTAGTAGCACATAGCTGTAGAATAAATAAAGGGTTTACATTAGTGCTTTGATGGTAGACAAGTTATGTGAGTGTGTGAGTTTCCTAAAGGCATGATTTCTACCAGTGGAAGTAAAATGGCATATACAACAAGTCGGATAACAAGTAAATCACATGAATCCTATGGGCATGTTTTCTACCCTTGCATGCAAATATCAGAGTATACCTGTTCCCCAGTTTCACTATCACCCCAAATGTCAGAGATAACTCAGGTCTCAGTAATAAAGAGAGTGGCTAGAAGACCCCAAATCCTAATGTGTCAGAGTTCACAAGGGTCTCAAATGGATCCCGAGCAGTGCTCACACTAGGGTGGTCAATAAAGAAGTCTTAGTGGCCTTGGTTTTCAGCCGGCCAATAGTGGTATATTCAGAATAGTGTATGTAACAAATAAGAGTGAGGGAACAATGATTAAGAAGATAGAATTTGAAGAGGTGCATTTGTATTTTAGAAAGCAAACATGATAGGGGTGACATACAAGCAAAGAGAATCAACAAAACTCAAAGAGTAGGTTGTTATCACAAATTCAAACACGTAGCATATTGGACAGAAAACATTTTTTTGTAAAAGACATGGGCATCAAGTTTCTAAGATTACAAAATTGACATACAAAGGTGCATAATACCAAACGAGTCTGAAGTAGAGCATTAACTTAAAGTATTAGAACCTAGGGGACCAAATCATTTTAAGTATCCATCACAATATCAAAAAACAGACATGTTAACTTACATCATAAAGCAAAACAATATCAAACATGGTAAGGAAATACAAGTTGAGATATCTACTCTAAAGGTTCAAATAATCACTAAAAGATATGAGATTCAGCAAACAAGGACATGACAAAGTGTCAAAACTAGCATGGGAGCGGATCATAGTTAACAGTGAACATATTACAGATGCGAGTTAGTCATTACAGGAATGCAGAACATAGTAGAAAAAATAAGCTCATGTGAAACAGCAAATATAGACATTTAGGTATCAACATATTAAGCTTAAAAGGTTCTAAATTATTCAGGTGAAGCATATTCAAATAACATATCTCAGAACTGGCAATTTATTTAAAATCAAATTTTAAAGAGGTTCAAACAAGTGCAAAAACTAACAAGACTGCACACAGAAGTAGCCCAGAACACATTAGGTCACGAATTTCAGAGGTAAAAATATGCAAAGCGTGAATACAGAAGAACAAAATTGTAAAAGCCAAAAGACTTACTAGTTATCAGTTGACAAAAACAAACAACAAGAAAGAACCAACTCCACAATACTATGAATATCAATCAAAGAGTGAGAACCCAGAATCTTAGTACGTCAGAGTTCCCAAGGGCTTCGAATAAACCCCGGGCAGTGCTCGCACCAAGAAAAGTTGAAAAATCGAAATCCGGTAGCCTTGGCTTTTAACTGGCCGAGAATAAGAGTATAGAACAAGAGAATAAGAGAACAATAGAGTAATATCTTCGATTTTTTAGTGAATCCGGATGATTAAAAGTCTCTCTTAAAGGGGAATGTGGAAGGGTTTATATAGTAGTTGGAATCAAGCGAATAAATAAGGAAAACAATCTATCAAACATAAATATGGAAAGAAAGTACCACATGCTATCAGTAATGGAACAGGTAAAAGGAAAACTATAAAATTTCGAACCCTAATTCGACAGAAATCGAAGATTGACCAAAAATCTTAGCTAATCGGACCCAATATAGCCTGACCATGATGCATATGGACGAGATATTATCCAGATTTAGGCGATTGACGTTGAACAACTTAGAATCTGAGAGGTAGTACTTGCCATAATTAGGAAAGTACTAAGTGATACTATGAAGAAATACCAGTAGCGGAGGAACACTAATATGGTAAGTAAACAATGGGAGAATCCCATGGCTAACCGGATTAGTAATGGGGATTGGTGAAGGGCGACAATTAGGGTTCTTCAGAGAGAGGCGAGACAGAGAGAGTTTAGAGGTGGCGGGTAATGGGATAATGGGGTTAGGGTTTAGGTTTAATGGATTTAAAAGGAGATCAGTTGATCTCTCAGATCAACCTTTAAGCTTGAAGGAAGATGGGGCGGGTCATACAAAACGGGTCCTGACCGGGTCGTTCTTTTAAAGAAAGGTCATTTGGCTTTGGGTTGGGGTTCTGGGCTAAAGTTTGGGTCAATTTGGTCCGAAACATTACTCAAACATTAGGCATGCCTTTTAAACACATATAAAAAATATTTAGCATATAAATGAGTAAAATTTATTTTATGCACTAAAATGATTAAAAATAGATTTAGCATTATAAAAATATAAAATACTATTTGTTTTGGCACAAATAGTATAAATAAGGAGCATTTGTATATGAATATAGGCTATTATTGCAAAATTAGATAAATAGCTCAAAAATGCTAATGTAATTATATAAAATGAAGTAAAAATATTTAAAACATGTATTATGGGTGAAAATAATAATTTTAGGTAATTAAGTCATTACAAAACATAATTTGAAGGAGTAATTAATAATTATTCAAGCAATTTAAATACATAAATATCAATTTTAAAGCTCTAAAATTATGGAAAATTATAGAAAATGCTTGTATAAATTTGTAAACTAAATAATGATGCAAAACGTGATGTTTTGAAAGTATATATCATTTGAAAAATATGAGGATAAAATTGGGTATCAACGGTTGCCCCTCTTTACCTGGGAATGATGAAAGAGTTTGTCGGGTAAAGAAAATGATGGCCGATTTTGACTGAATGAGGTGATTTGAAAACATAGAGGTCGAACCCTAGTTCCTGAATTGCCTACATATCCCTGGTGTTACGGGAATCAGGTCGTGTGTAGTTCTAGATGCAACAGTGAACTGAATCGATGGGGTTGTTATAAGGATGGTCGTATGCTTCGAAAAAGGTTATTTTGGGGTAAGACAGTATCAGATGAATTTATGCGGAGTCATCGATGTGAATCTGAAATGTTATGGATGTAACACTGAGCAAATATCTGAATGGTCATAGTGTAAAAGGCGGGCAATTGATGGTAGTCGGTTATGTTTGAAATAATTGCAGGATGTGAACATTGAACGAAAATCGGAGCAAAGATTACTCCCGTTAGGAGAACGGTTACTTCCTGGATTACCTGCAAAACTTAAAACACGATGCATGTAAGTATATATGGATTATTGCGATAATTTAAACATGATGCAAATTCCCTTCGGACCATGAGGGTTGTCTTCGGACGGTGAGGATGGTATCCTTAGACCATGACGTCCTGGAACATGAATCATGTGATAAGGGATTCACAGGCCACAAAATGATGTCCTCGGGCCATGATAATGGTGCCTCCGAACCATGACGCCTTTGAATAATGATGTGCACTTTTAAGAGATCCTCGGGCCATGGAATGGAGTATTCCGGCTATGAGGATGATGCCTTCAGACCATGATGCCTTTGGACAAAATGGCGATATTTCAACCCATGAGATGCAAAATATGATGTTTGGCCGTATGCAAAGATGAGACAAGATAAGGCTTAGTCTTAGGTAAGATGAAGGCGATGCTTATCCCTGGGTGAGTAGAGGATAATGCTAGGTCTTAGATGGCGTAATGGAGATAGCATTTAATCACGAGGAAAAGGTAGTGCTTAGCCTTATGGAATTAGGGAGGCAGTGTTTTGCCTCATGCAGGATGAG
Source organism: Nicotiana otophora (assembly GCA_000715115.1). NCBI lineage: Eukaryota > Viridiplantae > Streptophyta > Magnoliopsida > Solanales > Solanaceae > Nicotiana > Nicotiana otophora. Next base: position 125,404 of record AWOL01S0002922.1, read on the forward strand.
GAGACAATGCTTAGCCTCATGCAAGTAAGGGAAGCAGTGCTTAGCTTCATGAAAAATAGGAGGCAATGCTTAGTCTCATGAAAAGAAGGCAGTGCTTAGCCTTATACAGTTAATGAGGCAATGCTTAGCCTCATGCAAATAGGAGACAATGCTTAGTCTCATGCAAAGAAAGGCAGTGCTTAGCCTTATGTAGTTAAGGAGGAAATGCTTAGCCTCGTGCAAATAAGAGTCAATGCTTAGTCTTATGCAAAGAAAGACAATGCTTAGCCTTATGCAGTTAAGGAGGCAATGCTTAGTCTCATGCAAAGAAAGGCAGTGCTTAGCCTTATACAGTTAAGGAGGCAATGCTTAGCCTCGTGCAAAAAGGAGGCAGTGCTTAGTCTCATGCAAAGAAAGGCAGTGCTTAGCCTTATGCAGTTAAGGAGGTAATGCTTAGCCTCGTGCAAATAGGAGACAATGATTAGTCTCGTGCAAAGAAAGGCCGTGCTTAGCCTTATGCAGTTAAGGAGGCAATTCTTAGCCTCGTACAAATAGGAGACAATGCTTAGTCTAATGCAAAGAAAGGCAGTGCTTAGCCTTATACAGTTAAGGAGGCAATGCTTAGCCTTGTGGAATTAGGGAGGTAGTGCTTAGTCTCATGCGGGAAAACAATGAGTGATAGTCAAAAAGCAGAGTATTTCTTAGCTGAAGATGTGTTTGTGTTTGGCAACTTTGTCATTATGAAGGTAGTGATTCTGATGTGTGTATGTATTTGCACATATTCCTGTTATGTTTATTGTGCCTGCAGCCAAAGAAAAATCGTGAGTTTGCAGGGATGGTTTGCCCGTGCTTTCGCCTTCTCGCTTTGCTTTTGCTCCTATCTCGAGATCCTGTTTGAGTTACCCTGGGCAGCATCTGGCTATCTATAAAAATAAAGTTTTCAAAAAATATGCGTACATTTGATGAATGTAGTTATTTAAATACAGTAGTATGCAACATCAAGTAATTTAGATGAACCAATGACTGTGACATATTTTAGAGACATTGCGACTTCCTTGATTTAGAATTTTGAGGGTCCTCCTAAAAGTTCTGCCCCAGTTTAAAAGCAATTCTTTGACCGTTCTGTGTATGACGAAGTTGGCTAGACTTGCTTCATAATTTTGAGGGTCCTCCTCAAAATTCTGCCCTAGTTTCTGACCATGGGAAAATGAAGATCTTATTGAGATGTGACCAAACCCACAGGGCTACCTACGTATCCCCTCTTAAACGGGAATCAGGTCAAGCGTAGTTCAGTTACATCAAACGAAGAAATGTAAACAATCTAAATATAGTATCTCTTGACTGAGTTTGAGTTGATAGGTTTTGGCCAAATTTCTCCGTCCATTTCTGCAAGTATGAGCGCTCCTCCTGTTAGTACTCTGTGAACCATGTAGGGCCCTTGCCAATTTGGTAAAAATTTCCCTTTGACTTCATCTTGACGCGGGAAGATCTGCTTTAGCACCAACTGCCCTAGTGTGAAGTGTCTGGGCCTGACCCTTTTATTGAAAGCTTTGGACATTGTGTTCTGGTAAAGTTGACCGTGACATATTGTGTTCATTCTTTTTCCGCCAATGAGCGCTAGTAGTTCATAACGACTTCGTATCCATTCTGTATCACTGAGTTCAACCTCTTGTATGATTCTCAAAGAAGGAATTTCTACTTCGACGAGAATGATGGCTTCAGTACCATAGACCAACAAATAAGGAGTTGCCCCAGTTAATGTGAGAATCACGGTACGATATCTAAGTAGGGAAAATGGTAACTTATCGTGCCATTGTTTGTGATTATCTACCATCTTCCTTAGTATCTTCTTGATGTTCTTATTGGAGGCTTCCAAAGCTCCATTCATTTGTGGCATGTATGCTGTGGAATTCTTATGCTTAATCTTGAAGGTTTCACACATGGATCTCATCAAATCACTATTAAGGTTGGCGACATTGTCAGTGATGATTGACTCCGGTACCCCGAATCGACAGACAACACGATCCCTAACGAAATCTTCTACCACCTTCTTAGTTATAGCCTTGTAAGATGCGGCTTCAACCCATTTTGTGAAATAGTCTATGGCCACTAGAATGAACCTGTGCCCATTTGAAGCGGAGAGTTCGATTGGACCGATGACATCCATACCCCAAGCAATTTAGATGCTTCCTTGGCGTTGACATACCGTAATAACCCCAGATCTGGAGTCCTTCTGTACAGAATTCCTCCGCTTTAGAAGAAGTGGTTAGATAATCTTCGGAGTGTACGTTTCTGGGTATGATTTGCGTGCTCTGGGTATTCTCTTTTTGCCAAATATTCTTTGATGTCATGGAACCATGGATTTTCATCAATTTCTTCTTCAACATGAGCACAATAAGCTGGATGATTATGAATCCCTACCGAGATAGGGTCGATGAAATTCTTGTCTGGGTGTTGTATCATGGAAGATAGAGTGGCCAATGCATCTGCGAACTCATTCTGGATTCTCAGAACATGTTTGAACTCTATCTTTGTTAATCTCTTCTTCAATCCTTGTACACAGTACAAATATGGTAGTATTTTGGTATTCTTTGTAGCCCATTCTCCTAGAACCTGATATACCAAAAGGTCTGAGTCACCAATTACCAGGAATGCTTGAACGTTCATGTCAATGGCCAACTTGAGTCCCAAGATGTAGGCCTCATATTCTGCCATATTGTTGGTACATGGAAACCTGAGTTTTGCGGATATTGGATAGCGTTGACCTGTCTCTGATACTAAGACAACTCCAATACCTATTCCTTTGACGTTCGCGGCTCCGTCGAAGAACACCCTCTAACCATCGTATGCTTCAGTGATGTATTCTCTCACAAATGATACTTCCTCGTCGGGAAAATACATTTTCAGTGGTTCGTACTCACCGTCTACAGGATTTTCTGCCAGATGATCCGCCAACGCTCGCCCCTTGACAGCCTTCTGAGTTACATAGATGATGTCAAACTCACTTAGTAATATCTTCCATTTTGCTAACTTCCCCGTGGGCATGGGTTTCTGGAAGATGTATTTTAACGGATCCATCCTTGATATGAGATATGTGGTGTAGGCACAGAAGTAGTGCCTCAACGTTTGAGCTATCCATGTCAAAGCGGAGCAGGTGCATTCCAACAAAGAATACTGTGCTTCGTAGGGTGTGAACTTCTTGCTCAGATAGTAGATGGCTTGTTCATTTCTTCTCGTCTCGTCGTGTTGTCCCAAGACACAGCCGAAAGCCCCATCTAGTACAGATAAATAGAGTAGTAGAGGTCTCCCAGGTTCCGGTGGGACCAAAATAGATGGTTTGAATAAATATTCCTTGATCTTGTCAAAGGCTTTCCCGCACTCTTCAGTCCAACTTGTTGCAACATCTTTCTTCAACATTTTGAAAATTGGTTCACAGATCACAGTTGATTGTGCTATGAAACGACTGATGTAATTGAGACGCCCTAAGAAACTAATCACATCTTTCTTGTTCTTCGGAGGTGGCAAATCTTGGATAGCCTTGACCTTTGACGGGTCTAGCTCAATTCCTCGGCGGCTGATGATGAACCCTAACACCTTTCCAGCAGGGACTCCGAAGGCACATTTTGCGGGATTCAGTTTCAAGTTGTACCTTCGAAGTCGATCAAAGAATTTCCTCAAATCTGCTATATGATATGTGCTTCTCTTGGATTTGATGATGACGTCATCCATGTACACCTCTATCTCCTTGTGTATCATGTCGTGGAAAATGGTTGTCATGGCCCTCATGTAAGTGGCTCTAGCATTCTTTAGGCCAAACAACATCATTTTGTAACAATATACTCCCCATGGTGTAATGAAGGCTGTCTTTTCGGCATCCTCTTCATCCATCCATATCTGATGATATCCCGCGAAGCAATCCACAAAGGATTGAAGTTCATGCTTGGCACAGTTGTCAATCAGTATGTGTATATTGGGCAAAGGAAAATCATCTTTGGGAGTCGCTCTGTTTAAATCCCGATAGTCGACACACACTCTGACCTTCCCATCTTTCTTTGGAACCGGCGCAATGGTAGCCAACCAGGTCGGACACATAGGGTTGGTAGGTAGTTTATGGGCCACTATGGACGTGCTCAAACCGGTCATATCATCATAGGACCATGCAAAATTATCCTCATACTCCTTCAAGAACCGGATGTATTCTTCTTTCTCTGACGGCGATAGGTGAATGCTTACACGAGTTTCCTTGACTGTTTCTAAGTCTCCCAAATTAATGGTATTAGTCTCATCCAAATTGAACTTAGGCTTGTTTTCAAACAATTTCACTTCCCTGACAATTTCCTCAGGTATTATATCCTCTTCCAGATCCTCTGAATCACTATCCTTATATTGCATTATCTCGTTACATGTCACAGTCATAGATTCATTAGGATAAGTAATAATAACGTTGTAGAGAGAAAATGTAAAGGATAATAATAAATATTAAAACAACAATCCATTGATAAATATTTAAAAACGTCAAACAAATGCAGTTCAATGATTCGAGCAATTATTTCAAAACAAAAACGTTAAAAAAACAAAATACTGAAAATGTCTTAAATGCCCATAAAATTGCTTTTAAAAATAAATGATGTTAATTGCCAGGCTACCCGGGAACTCGACGGGCCCTTAATGGCGCAACCGTCCAATTCTTGAGAACAACTCCCTTCTCCATTGTCTGAATAATAAGGTTTTCCCCCGCCTCCTCCTCAACTGTCGCACTACAGTCCATGTCATCATCCAGAAACAAATTCCTTATGCCAGCTAGAACTTCATCTTCTTCGGACTCCCACATCATGTCAGCATGATGAAACGACTGGCTCAAATGTGGTACTGGCTGCTCTGGAGGGTAATATGGATCACACCACGGTGGCGATCAATTCTGATACTCGTGCCAAGTGTATTCATACCCAAGCCCAAAGGTTGTGCTGTGACACTTTAGCTTTATCGGTTTGGCGATCCCCTGGAGATTCTTATCGAGACCCTTGCCAGGTTCATACCATGTCCATGCCAATATGCCTTCTATCTTACTGATCTACCATTTGTCTTTTTCAAATGTGTTGACGCGCTCGATGTGATGGTATGTTTCTCCACCCAACTTCCTTCTATTCTTGACGACCGAAACAATTTGATTAGTGTAAATAGGATTACTTCCGTCCCCATGGATAAACACTTCCTGATGGTTCCACTCAAACTTCACGGCCTAATGTAGAGTAGAATCCATGGCCCCCGCGGAATGTATCCACGGTTGCCCTAACAACAAATGGTATGTAGCAGATATATCCAATACTTGAAACTCAACATCGAACCAGGTCGGACCCATCTATAGGTTGAGGTTGGTCTCCCCAGTTGTGGCCCTTTGATACCCATCAAATGCTTTCACATTCATACTCCCTGCTCGTATCTCGTGCAGACCTTTACCCAACCTTTTCAAAGTAGTTAGTGGATAGATATTGAGACTCGAACCCCCATCTATCAGGACCCTGACAATGAATTTGTCCTCAAACTGCACTGTGATATGTAGTGCCCTGTTATAACTTAGTCCTTCTGGTGGCAGCTCGTCTTCATGAAAAGTGATCTTGTGGCTTTCCAACACTTGCCCTACCATGTTGGCCATCTCTCCACTGGTGATGTTATTTTGTACATAAGCTTCATTCAACACCTTCATCAAGGCATTCCTATGCGCCTCAGAGTTTTGCAGCAGTGATAAAATGGATATTTGAGCAGGGTTTTGTTCAGATGATCAACCACAGAATACTCTCTCGCCTGCGCCTTTCTCCAAAGATCATCTGGGCCAGTCTCAATGACAGGTGGCTTAGAGGCGACTTCTTTGCTTGTTCCTCCCAAATTCTCGGGTGTATAAACCCTACCAGTTCTGGTCATGCCTTGCGCTGCACCTGTTTCTTCCATTTTTGTCTTTCCTTTCCTTCTTGCTTCCAAAACATAATCCCAAGGTATAGCATTAGACTTAAAAGACGGTGTGGGTGCCAGCATCATGGTGTAGGGTGTTGTTACCTCAACCTCAAATGGAGTTGGTGCGGCTACCTCAACTTCAATCGGTGCCTGAGTTTGTACCACAATAGGTGTGAGAGTGACTGGAGATGTTTCATGATTATCCCCTTCTCGAATGAGTCCAATTGACCCCTCTGAGTCCCATTCTTCATCGGTCCCTATCACGTTTACCCTTTCACCCCTGTGATCCGGGAGAGGATTGTTACGGATATTAGGTGCAGCTCATTTGCCTGAATGACTTTGGTGTCAATTAATGTCTGAATCTTATCCTTCAAAGTACGACACTCATCAATAGTATGACCCTTTATGACTGACTGATATGCACATGTCTTATTTGGATTAATCCACTGGGAGGAGTTTTCCATAGCAACAGCGGGAATGGGAGTGACATAACTGGCATCCTTCAGTCTCTCGTACAGTTGGTCTATGGGTTCAGCAATTGGGGTGTATTCTTTGGGTGGTCTGTGGTCGAAATTTGGTCTAGGTTTTTGGTAGTTTTGGTTGGCTGGTGGTGAGTGGTGGTATGCTGGTTGGGTGTTATAAGTATGGTAAGTGGCGGCAAGTTGTTGGTATCTGGGAGGTGAAGGCTGATATGTGGGTGGAGGTGTTTGGTATGTAAGATGAGACATTGAACCTTGGGCTACCATCACCGCACCTACTTCTTTCTTCTTGGAGATACCTCCTGACTGTAAGGCTTTATTTGTGGCTTGGAGTGCTTCAAAATTTGTCATCATTCCGCTTTTGATCCCTTCTTATATTATTTTTCCCAATTTGATGATGTCAGAAAATTTATGGTTTTCAATAACCATCAGTCTTTCGTAGTATTGCGGGTCCTGAGCTTTGACGAAGAACTTATTCATCTGTTCTTCTTCTAGTGCTGGCCTTACTTTTGCAGCTTCAGACCTCCACCGAGTAGCATACTCGCAAAAAGTTTTCGTTGGCTTCTTCTTGAGATTTTGAATGTAGAAAATGTCTGGTGCATTTTCTGTGTTAAACCTGAATCGATCCATGAAATCTAATGCCATGCTCACCCAATTAACACATTTCTTTAGGTTCTGACTGATGTACCAAGACAGGGCATCTCCGTTGAGGCTCCTCATGAACAGCTTCATGCGGATTCTTTCATCTTTGCCAACTCCTACAAGCTTGTCACAATACGTTCTCAAGTGAACCTTTGGATCACCAGTCCTGTTGAACATTTCGAACTTAGGAGGTTTGTAACCTTCCGGCAGTTCTACATCTGGTTTAATACATAAATCTTCATAATTCAAACCCTCAATGCATTTGCCTCCTTCGACACTTTGAACTCTGCCAGTAAGTTTCTTGAGTTTTTCCGCCATATTCTTGATGAGCATGTCCTTCTCGGCGGATTCGGGTATGTATAGGGTATGTTGTGGGGTGTGGGGTAAAGTTTTCACATATATGGGATTGCTTTGGTGTACTCCGGGAATCTAGGCGTAATGGTGGTCATTGGTTGAGTTTTGCGGGTCAGGAGTAGGTTGTGGTACATTATGAGGGGTGTGGTATGTGGTTGTTTGTGGGTATTGAGTTAGGTAGTGATGGTGTTGTTGGGGAGTAGGTACTGGTGGAGGGTTGTGGTTCTGAGGAGGTGTGGCGTATTGATGTGGTGCGGGAGGATTTTGCGGATTTTGATTTTATGTGTTTTGAGGAGGTGTCGGGTTTTGGGCGTCTGTGTTTTGTTGGTTAATGTCGGGGACGTTTAAGGTGAGGGAAAGGTTTGCCAAGTTCTGGACCTGCTCAAGTTCTCCTTATAGCTCCAATATTTTCTGTTCCAGGCGTAGGGCTAATTCATTCTGTGCTGGAGTATTCCGACCGTCTGAAGTTTCAACCTTCTCTGCATTGTCCTTTCTGATACCGCTCAAATCATCCATCTTTCCTTTCCCTTTGCTTCTGCCTTTAGGATCACTTGGTGGAGGAGGAGTTGTAGGACCTCTGGATCTAATGTGATATAGGATGATGCCAATATGCACGAACCAACCTTTGGGGAATCGGAATAAACAAAAGAAAAGAAAAATAAAAAGGTAACCAAGTAAGTAAGGGATATTGAAAGAATGCTTGCAATATTGAACGTGCTTTGATAAATCATGTAGCAGATTAGCGTCCTAATTTGGGGGACCTCGTTGTGCCCGAGGTAGACCTAAGCGACACATAGACTTGGAGAAAATTGATGCCAATAATTGTGTCATTTCATTAATGCGAAAATGAATCAGATCCCTACTAAAATGGCAATAATAAGAAAAATTACTAATGGCATTTGTCTTATTACAATCGAAATCTAAAACTAAGCTAAAAAGTAGTAAAGAACATCATTTCCTAATCTACTTGGCCCTAGAGGGACCTTCTCCATGTTTGGCCTTCTTGGATCCATCAATCAAGTTCCCCAGGTCGCGCATGTCTAATAGTAGGTAAGCCTTTCTAGATGCCCTCCCTCATTGCCTTCCGTATTCTGACAATCCGAGAGCCTCTTCCTCATCTTCCCCTCAAGTTCCATTAACCCTTGCTCCAAATATTCCAATCTTTCTGTTGATTTAGTAGCAATTTCTTTCCATTCGTTGATTGCTTCCATATCCACTTTGTGCTATTCCAAATGCCTAGCTTCAGACTCGAAAACCCTCTTGCACAGCATCCTATACTTGACTTGTGCTTCAGCAGCGTCATCTATAACCCTATTTTTCAGATTAATCCCTGGCTTAACATCTCCCGCTATATCATCTACCAACCATGATGGGTAGAAGTATACATGGCCGGCATGGTACCTGTCTGGCTCAACCGTGTCTTTCTCTACAATGACCTTTCTATTCCACATATGTTGTGCCTCGAACTTGAACAGAATGATGTTCCCTTTAAAGTCTACTTTGTACTGGACCATTTTGGAAACCTGAGGTATAACCTGCTTTCTTCCCGCTTGCCTCATTACCCTTATAGGAGTATACATATAGAGTCCTCTTAACCCGATCAACACTAAATGAGTAGTTTCTCTTGACCTGACGATGAGTTCGCTGCTAGGGAACCATTCGAACATCCAATGTACCTTTTCGTCAATCAAATTGCTGAAGAAACGCACCCAGCTCACAGCAGTTCCAGGTTGCGCGAACCTATCTGGGATAAATGTCATTCTTTCTGGATGATGGCAGGCTATGTAGTAATTCAATGGCTATGTAGTAAAGACAGTGGCTAGAAGACCCCAAATCCTATTGTGTCAGAGTTCACAAGGGTTTCAAATGGACCCCGAGCAGTGCTCATATTAGGGTGGTCAATAGAGAAGTTTTAGTGGCCTTGGTTTTCAGCCGGCCAAGAGTAGTATATTCAGAATAGTGTAGGTAACAAATGAGAGTGAAGGAATAGTTATTAAGAGGATAGAATTTGAAGAGGTGCATTTGTATTTTAGAAAGCAGACATGACGGGGGTGACATACAAGCAAAGAGAATCAAAAAAACTCAAAGAGCAGGTTGTTATCACAAATTCAAACACTTTGCATATTGGGCAGAAAATATTTTTTGTGAAAGACAAGGGCATCAATTTCTAAGATTACAAAAATTGACATACAAAAGTGCATAATACCAAACGAGTCTGAAGTAGAGCACTAACTTAAAGTATTAGAACTTAGGGGACCAAATCATGTTAAGTATCCATCACAATATCAAAAGACAGATATGTTAACTTACATCATGAAGCAAAACAGTATCAAACATGGTAAGGAAACACAAGTTGAGATAGCTACTCTAAAGGTTCAAATAATCACTAAAGGATATGAGATTCAACAAACAAGGACATGACAAAGTGTCAAAACTAGCATGAGAGCGGATCATAGTTAACAGTGAACATATTACAGATACAAGCTAGTCATTACAGGAATGCAGAACAGAGTAGGAAAAATAAACTAATGTCAAACAGCAAATATAGACATTCACGTATCAACACATTAAGCTTAAGAGGGTCTAAATTATTCAGGTGAAGCATAATAACATATCTCAGAACTGACAGCTTTATTTAAAATCAAATGCTAAAGAGGTTCAAACAAGTGCAAAAACTAACAAGACTGCACACAGAAGTAGCCCAGAACACATTAGGTCACGAATTTCAGAGGTAAGAATATGCAAATTGTGAACACAGAAGAACAAAATTGTAAAAGCCAAAAGACTTACCAGTTATCAGTTGATAAAAACAGACAACAAGAAAGAACCAACTCCACAATACTCTGAATATCAATCAAAGAGAGAGAACCTAGAATCTTAGTGCGTCAGAGTTCCCAAGGGCTTCGAATAAACCTCGGGCAGTGCTCGCACCAAGAAAAGTTGAAAAATCAAAATATGGTAGCCTTGGCTTTCAGCCGACCGAGAATCAGTGCATAGAACAAGAGAATAAGAGAACAATAGAGTAATAGCTTCGATTTGTTAGTGAATCTGGGTGATTAAAAGTCTCTCTTAAAGGGGAATATGGAGAGGCTTATATAGTAGTAGGAATCAAGAGAACAAACAAGGAAAACAATCAATCAAACATAAATATGGAAAGAAAGTACCATATGCTATCAGTAATGGAACAGGTAAAAGGAAAACTATAAAATTCCGAACCCTAATTCGACAGAAATCGAAGATTGACCGAAAATCTTGGCTAATCTGACCCAATATAGCCTGGCCATGATGCATATGGACGAGATATCGTACAGATTTAGGCGATTGACGTTGAACTACTTAGAATCTCAGAGGTAGTACTTGCCATATTTAGGAAAGTACTAAGTGATACCGTAAAGAAACACCCAGTAGCGGAGGAACAATAATATGGTAAGTAAACAATGGGAGAATCCCATGGCTCATGAGATTAGAAAGGGGGATTGGTGAAGGGCGGCGATTAGGGTTCTTCAGAGAGAGGCGAGACAAAGAGTTTAGAGGCGGCGGGTAATAGGATAATGGGGTTAGGGTTTAGATTTAATGGATTTAAAAGGAGAGGTGGCTTGTGAGCCGTTGATCTCTGAGATCAACGGCCAAGATTGAAGGAAGATGGGTCGAGTCATAAAAAACGGGTCCCAATCGGGTCGTGTTTTAAAGAAAGGTCATTTGGCTTTGGGCTGGGGTTCTGGGCTAAGGTGTTGGGCCAATTTGCTCCGAAATATCACTCAAAAATTAGGCCTACCTTTTAAACACATATAATTTAGCAAAATAGTTTATAAAAATAATTAGTAAATGAATAAAAAATATTTTACGCACTAAAATAATTAAAAATAGATCTAGCATTATAAAATATAAAATGCTATTTTTTGGCACAAATAGTATAAATAAGGAGCATTTATATATGAATATAGGCTATTATTGCAAAATTGGTTAAATAGCTCAAAAATGTTAATGTAATTATATAAAATAAAGTAAAAATATTTAAAACATGTATTATAGGTGCAAATAATAATTTTAGGTAACTAAGTCATCGCAAAAAATAATTTGAAGGAGTAATTAATAATTATTCAAGCAATTTAAATAAAGAAAAATCAATTTTAAAGCTCTAAAATTATTGAAAATTATAGAAACTACTTGTATAGATTTGTAAACTAAATAATGACGCAAAAATGATGTTTTGAAAGTATATATATCATTTGAAAAATATGAGGGGAAAATTGGGTATCAACATGCTATGTTTCTGCATATCGTTTTGTGTAGATCCAAGTACCTCCTACCAACCCAAGTACTAGCGAGAGCTAAGCTTCGGAGACTTCAAGGTACACATGCCGGTATCTGCAGGCCTCGGAATCCCCCTCTACCTAGATTATTTTATTTCCTGATCCTTTATTAGACACCGATGTATAAAGATATTCAATATCACTTCTTAGAGCTTGTAACTTGTATTTCGTTGGGTTTTGGAAAATTATATATATGCTGAGTTGTGGAGATTTTTTTAATATTAGTTGATGAGTTTTGAGACTTTAATTATTATTTCAGTTATTTCTGCATGAATGTTAGGCTTACCTAGTCTTAGAGACAAGGTACCATCACAACATCCTACGAAGGAATATTGGGACCGTGACCCTGTAGATGACTCTAGAATGGTGTTTTGATGATTCAAATAGCTTTGTACGATAATTTTAAAGTTAGACATGTGTCTGGATTTGGATTTGGATATCCGCATGTCAATTTGATGCATTTTGGCAAAAATTGGAAAGTTGAAAGTTTGAAAGGTTGAGAGGTTTGACCGGGAGTTGACTTTGTGGATATCGGGTTCGAATTTCGATTTTGGGAGTTGGTATAGCTCCGTCGTGTCATTTGGAACTTGCATGCATAGTTTTGATGGCTTGAGTTGTAGAAGTTGAAAGTTCATAAGTTAATTAATTTCGATTTGAGGCGCGATTCATAGTTTTGATGTTGTTTGATGTGATTTGAGGCCTCGAGCAGTTCCGCATTATATTATGGAACTTGTTGGTATGTTTTAACGAAGTCTCGGGGGCCCAGGTGTGTTTCGGATGGGCTACGGGCCATTTCTCCATGTTATTGGAGTGCTGAGTTGTTGGTGCTTGGTGTCCTTATTCGCGATCGTGAAGGTCTAGTCGCGATCGCGTAGGCTGTTTGGTGGGTGACCCTTTTTCCTTATTCGCGTTCGCAATGTATGGTTTGCGATCGCGTATGTGTAAGTTCTGCTTCCTCGCATTCACAATAGTTATTTCGTGATCGCATAGTGGGCAACCATGCTGGGGAGGCCGGTACTTTGTTCTTCGCGTTCACATAGATATGTTCGCGATCGCGTAAGCTGAGGCAATGAAGAACCGCGTTCGCATCCCTTGTTCCGCGTTCGCGTAGTGATTTTGTAGGGGTAGTGTTATTTTTTCTTTCCGACCGCATGCCTATTTTCACGATCGCGATGTGCAAATGCCTAAGCAGCAAATAGTAATTCCAAAATCGAGGGTTTTGTTCCATTAATCATCTTTTGAACTAGAGACCTCAGATTTGAGGGATGTTTTAGAGGTCTTTCACGTGTTGGTTTGGGGTAAGTGTTCCTTAACAGGATTTGATTATATTTTGTGATTCCATCTTTATTTTTAACATTACATTAGTGATTTGAATGGGAGAAAAATGGGAATTTTTGTGAAAACTTTAAAAAATGTAAAATGATGATTTGAAGGACGATTTGATGTCGGAATTGGATAATTTTGGTATGGTTAGACTTGTATTGGGATGAGAGTTCGAATTTTGTGAATTTTGTCGGGTTCTGAGGTGCAGTCCCGGGGTTGACTTTTTGGGTTGACTTTTTAGTGTTCATTAAAGATCGAATCTTTATTTTCCGGAATTGTTTCCTATGAGTTTTATTTATGATATTAAGTTATTTTGGCTAGATTTGAGCCTTCTGAAAATTTGTTTCACTTGAGAAGGTCATTTTAGAGTATTGGTCTAGCTTCTTTGAGATAAGTATCTTGCCTAAATTTGAGTCGTTTGTGCTATTTATGTCATGTGAAAGCCGTATACACGAGATGACGTGTACGTACTCGGGCTTATATATGGAAATTGACCGGTCTAGACTCTTAAACAACTTTTATGCACTTATTTGGAATTGTTAGTGCATGTTATATCTTTTATTCATCATGTCTACTATCATATGCTTTATTTGAAGTTGTATTACATGTCACATGCTTTACTTGTCGAGTTTGCTCTTATACGCTTTATTTGGAGTTACTATCACGTTTATCATTATGTGATTGTTTTTATTATGGAGCTACTCTTAGTTGAAATTGTCGACACGTGATATCCTTTTGTTGTCGGGTTGTTCTCATGCATTTAAACGTAGTACTAGTTCGTTCCATCTCCTTCATTGTTAGCCTAATTCATACACTAAAGTCTAAAGTTTGCTATTTCGTGGAAGTACTTTCACTATCAAGGTTATCCTTAAACAATTAATTGAAATTAAAGTTATCGAGAGTCATTAATCTATTCTAATTGATGTTGTGTTTAAAGGGTGTTGTCACGCCCCAAAATAGATTGCGATGTGGCCGGCACCCAGTGCCTACCAACTTGCACCGAGCGAACCATTATTGCATAATACATACACCAACTCGTAATCTTGTAGCTCAATCCATTTAAATAATTACAATATTATATGAGAGAAATAAGATAAACTTCATTAACAATAAAAGTTTATAAAAAAAAGCATAAACTAGACATAAGTAAAAATGTCATCCGCAATGCCATATGAGTACCCATTCCCCTAAGATAATATAAACCCTTTATGACGCTACGAATAAAGTAATAAAGTTACAGAGCTTGTCCGCACTATACAAAAATATACAACTAAAATATTGTGGTCCCACGAGTACGAAAGTGGGCTCGCCAAAATAGAGGAACTTGCAGGAACTCTAGCATGTGCACTGGCCGCCTTGCACTCGACCGTCTGCTAAACCTGACACCATTTAAACAAACGATGCATGAGTATTGAAATACTCAGATATGCGTCATAGCCGCCACTAACGTTGGTATAAGAGTTATACAAATTAAAATCTATATAACAAGGCAAAAGATATATATTCTCGAATAAATTAAGAAAGATAAGGTACACAGAATCACAATAAAGGATAAATTTGCAAGAATAAGAATTTAAGTTTTATTCATTTAGACCTCTTTCATATGTCCAATATCTCATTAGTATTGTCCTCATTATCTAGTATCTCAATGTCAATGGCACACATAGTGTCGGAATACATCGGGATGCCATCAACGAAGAATGTCGTACAATCCCCAAACAGTTAGGCCAATGTGTACAATCAAGGATCCAAGAAGGTTGCCGTACCACTCCCGCAGTGCCAGACAAGGCATATATTTTTTTATTTCAACTTTTTGCTTTAAATGGCCATCAACCGAAATTACTTTGTTAGGTAATACATCAAGGATCCAAGAAGGCTGTCGTACCGCTCCCGCACAGCTAGACAAGACACATTTTTTTTTCTTTATTCATCTTTGTCCAAACCAAGAGTAGGCCATGAAAGTATATCCCTAGTGTACACGGAATATCACCCCACTATAATTCGAAGCCAAGAGTAAATTTGATAATATACAAGTAACTAGGAGCTCGACAGACCTTGAAGTCGCTCTAAGTTAGCTAAATCTCGCCTCGACAGAGTTCAATCTACATAATATATCATATATGGGTAGTGAGTTAATACTCAAAACATCCTAAATTCCCAAATATTTTAACCTAAGATTGACCCATTTCAAGATTCACCCCAAACAAGAATCCCTAGGTCCCCAAATTCTTCAAATTAGTTCTTATCTGTGGTCTATATCACAGCCTATATATACTAAATACTTTCTCTTAAATATCAATATATATATATATATATATATATATATATATATATCTTAATAGTGATAAAAATATTAGAGGGAGCTCATGGATACCTTACAGAGAAATTAGAGATAATTTTCCATCTCTTACTGTTGTTACCACTTAATCTTTAAGAACTTGATCGATTGTAAAACTTTCACTCTACCCAAGCTCCTCTTTCGAATTTCCAGTAGCTAAAAGGGCAGAATGCCTACCTTAGCGTCAAGGATCAGCCAAAAGAAGGTCTTGGTTCTCTCTCCCTTATTTTATATTTATGTAAGTTGTACCCCTAATTTAATAACTAAATATAATTTTACATAAGACGTGTGGTATGCTTCCAAAATTTTCAGTAATGGCCACGTGAGGTACTAAGTTCCCACTCTAAGAATAATTAAGACCCCATTGAGCCACCACCACTTATACTTATATTCTTTGTTATATGGTTCATTGATCAACATTTATGTAATATTTATAATCATAAAAACTTCTGCTACAAATTAATTTAAGAACCTCAAACATGATTGTAATCATGCTATTTTATTATTCTTTTGAGTTATACACCAAATAATTGTATCCATGTTCTAACTCAACGTGACATCCTATACCCATTTGTGTCACTAAAATCGCGTTATTAAGCTAGTAATTGGCCTATTTAAAGTCAAAAATTCATTGGACTTTACATTCTCTCCCACTCATGAACATTCATCCGCGAATATTAAAATTTAGGCATCCTCGATTCTAGAATTCCTATCTAGTTCCCTTGTCATTTATCAACCATTTTAGGGCCTTAAAATTTGACTAACTCTCCAAATATTTTTAAAATAATTCGGCAGAGTTTTCTTTATTTTTAGGCCTATCCAAGAGAATTTCAACCTGTCAGAGAGCCACAAAATTACAATACTAATTCCCCACACGGTACCACATATCAAAACTATATCACAAATGCCTCAACGGGCCTCATATGCCTCAAATACCACCAAATACCCACTCCCGGCATCAAGAGGATAAAATCTATTACAATTAGATACATCTAGCTACTGCAGCACTAAATAAATCAATTACATCATTAAAATAAATCGAACTCGTAAGCAAGATAATCAAAACAATCTACTCGCTCCATGGAATAAAATATGATATCCCTTAAACTTGAAATTTGAGGAAGTAGCCATACTGTAGATGCAAACAAGTGTGGGTAGCGAATTCTCATATCCTCCCCTGCCTCCTAAGTGGCCTACTCGACGTCATGATTATGCCATAGTACTTTGACTGAAGCTATATATTTAGTCATCAACCTACAGACTTGCCTATCAAGAATCTCATCTGGAGATATGATGTAAGCGGGGTCGGGCTTGTATCCCCGTAGCATCGATACATGGAAAACGGGATGAACCGAACTCACTGATGCAGGTAGATCAAGCCTGTAGGCTACTTCTCCTATCTTTTTCAAGATTCATTACATGCCAATGAATCTAGGACATAATTTTCCTTTCTTCCCAAATCTCATAACACCTTTCATTGGTGACACTTTCAAGAAAACTTGGTCGCCCTCTTTGAACTCCAACGCACGTCGTCGTTTATTGGTGTAACATTTTTGTCGGCTTTGAGATCTCCTAAGCCGCTCCTGGATCAAAGTCACCTTTTGCAATGCATCATTTCAAAATCGTGACCAAGTAGTCCTACCTAAGTCGGCTTGAACCAACCAACAAGTAATCTACAATGCGGCCCATACAACGCTTCATAAGGGGCCATTTGGATACTTGCCTAATAGCTATTATTATATCCGAACTCAAGAAGAGGAAAAAGCTCGTCCCAATTCCCACCAAAGTCAATAACACATGATCGCAACATATCCTCGAGTGTCTGAATCGTCCACTCGGCCTATCTATCAGTCTGTGGATGGAAGGCAATACTCAAGTTGACACATGTACCCAAACCTTCTTGAAAGGATTGCCAAAAATGAGCAGTGGACTGTTCCTCTCTATCATATATGATAGATACTGGAATACCATAAAGTCTGACAATCTCCTTCAAGTACAACTTAGCATATTGTGGCGATGTATCAGTCGTCTTCATAGGTAAAGAATGTGTCAACTTTGTAAGTCGATCTACAATTACCCAAATAGAGTCATGCTTCAGACGAGTGCAAGGTAAACCAACTACAAAGTCTATATTTATCATCTCTCACTTCCAAAGTGGAATCTTAATGTTCTGAGCCAATCCACTGGGTCGCTGATGCTCAGCTTTCACATGTTGACAATTTGAGCATCTAGACAAAAAGTTAGAAATACTTTCCTTCATCTTATTCCACCCAATAAATATCATGCAGGTCTTTGTACATTTTTGTGGAACCCGGATGCACGGAATACCTCGAATTATGTACATTTTTGTTTTAGGAATGTCCTCTTTAATCTTCAACTGATGATAACTCGACCACAAATTAATTTTTGAAAAGTATTGAGAACCCTGTAACTGGTCGAATAAATCATCTATCTGTGACAATGGATACTTGTTCTTAATTATCACTTTATTTAGTCGACGATAATCAA
Organism: Nicotiana otophora; assembly: GCA_000715115.1. Lineage (NCBI taxonomy): Eukaryota > Viridiplantae > Streptophyta > Magnoliopsida > Solanales > Solanaceae > Nicotiana > Nicotiana otophora. The sequence goes on from AWOL01S0002922.1 coordinate 143,289, forward strand.
TGCACATTCTGAGATAACCATCTTTATTCCCTATAAAACGTACCAGTGCACCCCATGGTGACATACTTGGTCGGATAAAACCCATTTCAAGTAGATCCTTTAATTGTTCCTTTAACTCCCACAACTCCATTGGCACCATATGATAGGGTGGAATAGATATAGGTTGAACGTTTGGCAACACATCTATTCCAAAATTAATAACTCGATTCGGTGGTATGCTAGGAAGCTCTTTCGGGAAGACCTCCAGATACTCATTAACTATAGGTACTGATTCAAGAGTGGGTACCTCGGCATTCGTGTCTGTAACCGCTACCAAATGATAGAAGCACCCCTTCGTGATCATTTTCTTCGCCTTAAGGTAGGAAATAAACCTACCTCGAGGCTCGAGAATATTGCCCTTCCATATATGAGTTGGTTCATTTGAAAATTCAAACTTGAATACCTTGGCACGAAAATCAAGGTTGGCATAGCACTTAGATAACCAATCCATTCCCATGATAGCATCAAACTCAATCATCTCTCGCTCGATAAGATCTATCGTAGTCTGTCGATCTTGGACTATAATCCTATAAACCTTATAGACATGGGAAGCAATAACAGAGTCCCCAACAGGAGTAGAAATGGAAAAGGGCTCAAGTAATTATTCTGGTTCTATCTCAAAGTCCAAAGCAAAGTACGGAGTGACATAGGAAAATGTGGACCCGGGATCAATAAGAACATAATCATCAAGTGCGCAAATAGTAAGTACACATGTCACGATGGCATTGCTCGCCTCTGCATCGGCTCTAGGAACTAGTCCGTAAAGTCGGGGTTGCCTCCCTGAAGTAGAAGCAACACTACCACCTGCAACTCGTTATGTCTGGGTAGTTGCTCCCCGAACTGGGGGATGTGCAACCGTAGTAGCTGTAGATCTGCCTTTTTGTATTGGAGGACTACCCCTTTCCCTCTACAACTTTCGACAATATCTTTGAACATTACATATGATTCCACAATAATGACAAGTGCGATTATCTCTACGACACTACCCCCAATGAACCTTGCCACAATTTCTATAAGTAGGTGCCCTCTATGAAGATTGTGCCTGGTGAGTAGTACTCTGAGCTGGCATAGAATGGCCTCTCTGACTCTGACTCTATTCTTGCCTTCCAAAAGGAGCGCTGCCAACAAATGGTACCACAGACTGAGTTGGCTCGGATAGCCCTCTACTATTGTTCTCACCAAAAGAACCAACATAATTACCCGCGTACAAGCCTTGTTATTCTGATTCCAATCTGCCTTCTTTTGCTTGTTCAAAAGTTCCAACCTCTCAGCGTGGCTAATAACGGAAGAGAAAGAGCATGGGTGCATAGTAGGAGCAGATGCATGTGATTTGATATTAGGTCCTAATCCATCAAATAAACTCCGAACTCGAGCAACCTCGCTTGGAATCATGTGGGTAGCATACTTTGACAAGCGAGTGAACTCGTGACTGTACTCTCTGACAGTCATAGACCCTTGCTTTAACTGTTCAAACTGAGTGGCAAGGGCATACTTATCTGTATCAGAAAAGATTTGTTCGATGAATCCCTTGGAGAACTCCTTCCATGTAGCAAGAGGAGCATTCTCTCCCCGCTCTCTGGCCCATGTCCCATACCAGGTGTAGGCCACACCTTTTAGCTGATAAGAAGCAAACTAAACCGATTCCTCGCTAGTGGGTCATCCTCGGGTCTAGTCTCATGGAAAACCGGTGGGAAGAGCTTCAAGTATTTGTCGATTCATGAACTCAGATCATAAGTATGTACTGGAGCTTCAGTACCCCTCTGTGTCTGTGGCGCTACCAAAGTAGTGAGTAATTGGATGGCCTGAAGGAGGGATGAAGTGTCATGAACCACAGGGGGTGGAACTGCAGGTGTATCTGGCATAGGTGAAGGTGCATTCTCTCCTACTCTCTCGGCTCTCGGTTTCCTAGGGGGACGACCCCGCCCCATTGGAGCTACCGGTACCCCACTAGAAGCCTCATTGGGAACAACCCCATCATGATTAGCAGGTGCACTTTGAATCACGGACGTGCGAGTTCGAACCATATTGCCTGCATGTCATAACAATACGTGTGTTAGGACACACCTTAAAGTTAAGCTCTAGTTGCACGATCTAGAATGAAGAAGGAATGTGAAACTTTCTATAATGTCTACAGACTCTAAGATATACGAGTGGTCGACAACACACGCATAAATTAGACTCCACAAGGCACGACTCCATAGACTCCCCAGGACACATTAAACCTAGGGCCCTGATACCACGTTTGTCACGCCCCAAAATAGATTGCGATGTGGCTGGCACCCAGTGCCTACCAACTTGCACCGAGCGAACCATTATTGCATAATACATAAGCCAACTCGTAATCGCGTAGCTCAATTCATTTAAGTAATTACAATATTATAAGAGAGAAATAAGATAAATTTCATTAACAATAAAAGTTCATTAAAAAAAACATAAATTAGACATAAGTAAAAATGTCATCCGCAATGCCATATACTCATTCCCCTAAGATAATACACTACAAAAAAACTGAAATTAGCTACGAATGTCGTCACTAATATATCTTTAAATTGCCCGTAGCTAGAAGAATTTCTTGATAATATGTCGCTAATCCATCGCTAAGTGAGATTAGCGACAGATATTTCTATTTAGCTACAGAATTTGTCCGTGGCTAAAATCAGTTTTTTTAGTAGTGATATAAACCCTCTATGATGCTACGAATAAAGTAATAAAGTTACAGAGCTTGTCCGCATTATAAAAAAATATACAACTGAAATATTATGGTCCTACGAGTACGAAGATGGGCTCACCAAGAGAGAGAAAACTGCTGGAACTCTAGCCTGTGCGTTGACCGCCTTGCACTCGACTGTCTGCTAAACCTGACACCATTTAAACAAACGATGCCTGAGTATTGAAATACTCAGATATGTATCATAGCCACCACTAACGTTGGTATAAGATTTATACAAATTATAATCTATATAACAAGGCAAAAGGTAAATAATCTCGAATAAATTAAGGAAGATAAAGTACCAGAATCACAATAAAGGATACATTTGTAAGAATAAGAATTTAAGTTTTATTCATTTAGTCCTCTTTCATATGTCCAATATCTCATTAGTATCGTCCTCATTATCTAGTATCGCAATGTCAATGGCACACATAGTGCCGGAATACATCGGGATGTCATCCACGAAGAATGTCGTACCATCCCCGAACAGTTAGGCCAATGTGTACAATCAAGGATCCAAGAAGGTTGTCGTACCACTCTCGCACAGCTAGACAAGGCATATATCTTTTTATTTCATCTTTTTTTTCTTTTAATGGCCATCAGCCGAAAATTACTTTGTTAGGTAATACATCAAGGATCCAAGAAGGCTGTCGTACCGCTCCCGCATAACTAGACAAGACACATTTTGTTTTTTTATTCATCTTTGTCCAAACCAAGAGTAGGCCGTGAAAGCATATCCCTAATATATACGGAATATCATCCCACTATAATTCGAAGTCAAGAGTAAATTTGATAATACACAAGTAACTAGTAGCTCGACATACCTTGAAGTCGCTCTAATTAGCTAAAGCTTGCCTCGACAGAGTTCAATCTACATAATATATCATATATGGGTAGTGAGTTAATATTCAAAACATCCTAAAATTCCCAAATATTTTAACCCAAGATTGACCCATTTCAAGATTCACCACAAACAAGAATTTCTAGGTCCCCAAATTCTTCAAATTAATTCTTATATGTGGTCTATATCACAGCCTATATATACTAAATACTTTCTTTTAAATATCAATATATATATATATATAGTGATATCCAAGCCAAGCCTCATGGATACCTTATAGAGAAACTAGAGATAATTTTCGATCTCTTACTGTTGCTACCACTTGATCTTTAAGAACTTGATCGATTGTAAAACTTTCACTCTACCCATGCCTCTCCTTAGAATTTCCAGTAGCTAAAAGGGCAGAATGCCTACCTTAGCGTTAAGGAGAAGCCAAAAGAAGGTCTTGGTTCTCTCTCCCTTATTTATTTTTATGTAAGTTGTACCCCTCTTTCTTTTTAGAGTTTCCAAGAAATTGAAATATTAATTGAATAAATAAATATAATTTTACATAAGACATATGGTATGCTGCCAAAATTTTCAGTAGTTGTCACGTGAGAGACTAAGTTCCCACTCTAAGAATAATTAAGACCCCATTGGGCCCACCATCACTTATACTCATATTCCTTGTTATATGCTTCATTAATCAACACTTATGTAATATTTATAATCATAAAAACTGCTGCTATAAATTAGTTTAAGAACCTCGAACATGACTGTGATTGCGCTATTTTATTATTCTTCTGAGTTATACACCAAATAATTGTATCCATGTTCTAACCATTTTTTTTCATAACTCAATGTGACATCCTATACCCATTTGTGTCACTAAAATCACTTTATTGATCTAGTAATTAACCTATTTAAAGCCAAAGATTCATTGGACTTTACAGGTGTGTTTGTCCCTTGTTGAGTTACTTTTCTATTCATTTTGTTGTTATTGAGATTCTATATATGTTGTGATGATTCGTAGGCTATTTTTTGTGAAAATATTGATATCGTTGAATCTTTGGAAAGGTTGTGGCCTACGGGCTCTTGTGATACGAGTTAATATGTTGTGTTGTTATGATGATAGCACATGTGAATTGTTGTGTGATTTGGTTATTATTATGCGGAGTATAGGGGCGGCATTTCACCGTTGTTGTTATGAGGAGTATAAGGGTGGCATTTCACCGTTATTATTATGTGGGGCATAAGGGTAGTATGTCACTGTTGTTGAATGTGCAGAGTGATACGGGTGGATATTGTGTTATTGTCCGGGCGGAGCGATAAGTGTGGCTATTATACAGAGTGATATGGGTGGCTGTAGGAGAGATAAGTGTGGCTAATGATACTGTCAGGGCGGAGTGATATGGGTGGCTATTGGAGAGATAAGGGTGGCAATGTCAGGGATGATGTGCAATGGTTTGATTGTGTTGGTGATTTTCGTGTGATGGTGTGCTTTTCCTTGTGTTTGTCATACACCTTACGTGACTTGCTTTGTTGTTCGATGAGTATTCGATGACTTTGATATTACTTGTTGACTTGGGCTCCAGTAGCACACTCGCACAAGCATAAACCGTAGCATGCCACTTATACTATTTCAGGAGTATGAAACTTGGCGTTTATTGATCATGCCCAAGTATTATTGTATTATCTATTTCCATGTTGATTGTGAGCCTATGACCATGCCAGAAAAATTGTGATTGTGAGCCTGTGACCATGTCGGGCAGATTGTGATTGTGAGCCCGTGATCATGCCGGGCGGATTATGATTGTGAGCATGTGATCATGCCGGGCAGATTGAGATATTGGCACGTGAGTCATCCGTACGGTTGTGATTCGAGATATGGGCACGAGGTGTTGTGAGTACATGATGATGTGTTGAGACCCGTGACTTGTGACTATGAGATGAGGTATCATGGGGTGATTTCATTGTGAATCGTGTGTTAGAACGGCTTGATTAATTGATTGTTCTCTGTGTTTCTTATTTGGGTTCAATGATACTTCACGGTGTTCTTATTGCTTTACTGTTTATATCACATGTTGATTATGTTGCCATTTACTAATTTCTGCCTTCCATTATTAGCTTTATACCTCTATACTGCACATGTTATCTTGTCTAATGAGTGTCTTGACTTGTACCTCGTCACTAATCCACCGAGGTTAGTCTTGATACTTATTGGGTACCAACCGTGGTATACTCATACTACACTTCTACACATTTTTGTGCGGATCCAGGTACTTGGAGTCTGTTGACTGTTAGATAGCAGACCAGATATTGCTGCGGAGATTTTAAGGTATACCAGTCATCGCGTTCGTAGGCCTCAGAGTCACCTTCGGAAGTTATCTTTGTACAGTTTAATTCTATTCTGAAACAGTTGTACTTAGATATTTTCTTTAGTGAACTCAATTGAGCTTGTGACTTGTACTATCAATTTTGGGATTGTTCGCTTGTATAGACATTTGATGTTTTATAGTTGTTGGTTGAATTTTTGCCATTAATTTAGTAAGTGTTAGACTTACGTAGTCTTAAAGATTAGGTGCTATCACGATATCCTTCGGAGAAAAATTGGGGTCGTGACAGGAGAGAACTGTGAGGTTCACTTGGTAGGTTATTGGATCATCAAACTAGAAAGAAGATGTTGGCATTGTCTCAGTCTTATCCTCATTCCACATGTAAATTTAATCTCAGTAGTTGATTAAAAAGTTGAAAAATAGAAGTCACCATTAAAGGTCGTTCGAAGCTTCATTTTCAAAAATTGAATTTTTCGATTTGTTAGTTGATTGGATTGACAATTTTGAGGTGATTTAAGCTAGATTTGAGTTAAATTTAAGAAGAACTACTACTACTACTCTTGTTGTAGTACAAATAATACTCACTCCAAATTTCTCATAAAATTATATTCGAAATTTAACAAGATTAGCATTAAAGGAGATGGGATTTTAGGTTTCTCACGTTTATTTTTGTATTTTTGTAGATGTGATAGGTATTTATAAACTTGAGGAAAAGGGAGAATGGAAACTCACGGATATTTCACGCCTGAAGATATAAAGAATCAAAAGAAAAAAGAAAAAAAAATCGGATCTAAGCTTATTGATATTTGGCTATACATTTGCAAACTTGTAACTGGACTAAAATACTGCAAGGTCAGCTTATGGAGTGCATTATTATGTAATTTTGTCTATTAAAAAAAAAAAGAAAATCCCTGTTGAAATCCCTTTTTACTGCGCAACAGATATGGCTGAGGTTTTCTGTTCAACAAGTTATGGAGAAGGAGCATGCTGTCCATCTAGTCAAAATTGTAAGATAAACTTTCTATTTGTTGGATCTGAGCATGTGGAATGACTAGTATGACTAGACAATTCTAGCCGAGTAAATTTAAAGTAAGGGAGGTTAACAATTAATGGCAGTGTTACTTGTCTTGTTAGGGTACGGTTCTTTCTACTTTAACTATCTCAAAATCATTAATCACAGAGCATGGCAAAAAGTGATGGGGTTACAGTTATCTTTACCAAACAAACATTGAAAATTGAGATGTAACTATCACTGGAGATGACCTTTTTCAAGCTTATATATTAAATGTTCATCAAGAAATGTTCCACGTCGCACACGAAATGTGCCAAATGATAGTTCCGTCATTCTATACTTGTTTTTAATAAGGAGAGGATCGATGTTGCTTCAAGTGACTTCTTACTTGAAAATTGAGAAAGATAGGTGTTGCGACCAAACACACTCACGCAAGTATACGCGGTCGTCAAGTAATAAAGTGACTAA
>AWOL01S0002923.1:0-10588 GCA_000715115.1 Nicotiana otophora
TCAAGGTCGAAACCAGGAAATCAGACCTTTTCAAGGTAAGGCAGAAGGACAACGAAATGCTCAAAGAATTCGTGCCACCAGTCGCCGACGATTAGGCAATTCAAGCTTTCACCCAAGGACTCAATGTTCAAAACTCGGTGGCTTCGTAGCAGTTGAAGTAGAATTTGATAGAATACCCGTCTGTCACTTGGGTTGATGTACATAATCAGTATCAATCGAAGATCAAGGTCGAAGACGACCAACGCAGGGCTCCTTCCGGGTCCGTTTATCCTATCAGACCCGTCGACAGAATTAAGAGGGATATCGATTGAGAACTGAGGTCCAACAAAGAACGATATCAGCCATATAATAGAGATCGCAGGAGCGGCGGAGCTGGGCAGAATCCTATAAGAAATGAAAGAAGAAGTGATCGAGGTCAGAGCTCTTGAGGGCTCATGAGTAAGAACGACTTCGACAAGCCCATCAGACCCAAAGAGGCACCTCGATTATCAGAGTACAACTTTAGTGTTGATGCAGCCGCCATCGTATCAGCTATCGGACGTATCAAAGATACTAAATGGCCTCGACCTCTACAAACCGATCCAAAACAAAGGGATCCTAACCAAATATGCAAATATCATGGAACACATGGCCACAAAACGGAGGGTTGTTGACAATTGAGAGAAGAAGTAGTCCAGTGATTCAACAACGGGCATCTTCGAGAATTTCTGAGCGACCGAGATAAGAATCATTTTAGAAACAAGGATTACAATAAATAAAATGAACAAGACGAGACCTAACACGTCATTCATATGATCATCGGAGGGGTCGATGTTCCTCAAGGTCCGGTGATAAAACACACCAAAGTATCAATCACAAGGGAAAAACGGACTCGAGATTACATACCAAAAGGAACTTTATCTTTCAACGACGAGGACGCAGAAGGAATCATGCAACCCTATAATGATGCACTGGAAATTTCTGTACTCATGAATAAAACTCGAGTTAAAAGTGTGTTAATTGATCCAGGTAGTTCGGCCAACATTATTCGATCGAGGGTCGTAGAATAACTTAGCCTACAGGACCAAATTGTGCCTGCAGCCCGAGTGCTAAATGGATTCAACATGGCTTGCGAAACTACTAAGGGAGAAATAACGTTGCCGGTAAACGTAGCCGGTACCACCCAGGAGACCAAGTTTTATGCGATCGAAGGGGACATGAGGTACAATGCCCTGTTCGAGAGGCCATTCGATCCACAACATGAGGGCTGTGCCCTTGACCCTTCACCAGGTATTAAAATTTCCGACACCAGAAGGGATAAAGACGGTTTACGGGGAGCAACCCGCCGCAAAGGAGATGTTTTCCATTGATGAATTAATTCCTATATCAACACTCTCATCGACAAATGACTCAAGTTCGAAAGTGAAACAGGAAGCTAAATAGAAATCATCGCTGCCAGCCTCGATCTAATCGGACAAGCAATGGATTTACGAATACGACGATTATGGGGTTCCTCGATCCTTTATAGCTCCCGATGATTCCGATGCTACTAAATTGACGGTTGAAGAGCTGGAGCAAGTCATACTGATCAAAAATCTGCCTGATCGAAAGGTATACCTGTGCACGGGATTAACTCCCGAACTCAGGAAAAGACTCATTCAATTTCTTATTGCTAATATGGATTATTTTGCTTGGTCCCATATCGATATGAAAGGGATTCCACCGGAGATCACCACTCACAAACTAAGCCTGGACCCGAAATTCTATCCGGTCAAGCAGAAAAGGAGACTACAGTCCGAGATCAAGCATGCTTTCATCAAAGACGAGGTAACTAAACTCCTTAAAATAGGGTCCATCCGAAAAGTCAAATACCCGGAATGGCTAGCAAACGTAGTGGTAGTCCCTAAAACAGGGAATAAACTGAAAATGTGTGTGGATTACAAGGATTTAAATAAGGATGCCCCAAAGATTCTTTCCCGTTGCCTAACATCGATCGCATGATCGACGCCACGGCCGGCCACGAGATCCTCAGCTTTCTCGATGCCTATCCCGGGTATAACCAAATAAGAATGAACCCGGATGATCAACAAAAGACCTTTTTCATCACTAAGTACGACACATAATGTTATAATGTAGTGCTACTTGGGTTAAAAAATGTTGGTGCCACTTACCAACGCCTAGTAAACTGAATGTTCGAAGAACAAATAGGGAAATCTATGGAAGTTTACATTGATGATATGTTAGTTAAGTCCCTGCGAGCAGAGGACTATTTAAAGCATTTACAAGAAACCTTCAGTATACTGAAGAAATACAACATGAAGCTGAGTCCGAAAAAATGCGCGTTCGGAGTCGGATTGGGTAAATTTCTTGGGTTCATGGTATCCAACCGGGGAATCGAGATCAACCCCGACAAGATCAAAGCCATCGAGGATATCATGGTAGTAGACAACGTGAAGGTCGTACAAAGGCTAACAGGGCACATAGCTGCCTTGGGACGGTTCATCTCGAGGTCTTCCGACAAGAGTCATCGATGTTTCTCATTATTGAAGATGGAAAAAACAACTTCACATTGACCCCGGAATGCCAACGGGCCTTGGAAGAACTCAAGATGTACCTATCGAGCACGCCACTGCTTCACACACTGAAGGCGGACGAACAACTATACTTGTATTTGGTAGTATCAGAGATAACAGTATGTGGAGTCCTAGTTCGGGAAGAACAAGGTACACAATTTCTGATTTATTATGTTAGCCGGACCTTAGGTGAGGACGAAACTAGATATCCTCACTTGGTAAAACTGGCGCTCGCTTTGCTAAGCACCTCTAGGAAACTAAAATCGTACTTTCAATGCCACCCAATATGTGTTATGACAATTTACCCATTGCGAAATGTAATGCATAAGCCCGAACTCCCGGGGCGACCGGCCAAATGAGCCATAGATATCAGCAGGTACGATATTGAATATCGACACCGGACGGCTATTAAGTCTCAAATTTTGGCAGATTTCGTGGCCGACTTCACGCCGGCCCTAATACTCGAGGTGCATCAAACGTAAAGAGGTCCGGACTTGGCATCGTACCGAAGCCACCCACAGGCAACACGGTCAAGCAATCCATTAGAACTGTGAAATTGACTAACAACGAGTCCGGATATGAGGCCATGATTGCAGGTCTCGAACTGGCGAAGAGCTTAGGGGCGGAGGTGATCGAAGCTAAGTGCGACTCCCTCCTTGTGGTAAATCAAGTTAACGGAACGTTCGAAGTTAGAGAAGAACGGATGCAAAGGTATCTGGATAAGCTACATGTAACATTATATTGATTCAAAAAGTGGACCTTGCAGCACGTACCTCGAGATTAGAATAGTGAGGCCGATGCACTTGCAAACTTAGGATCTTCGGTCGAGGATGATGAGCTCAAATCGGGGGCAGTCATACAGCTCACGAGATCAGTATTAGAGGAAGGTCACACCGAAATAAACTCTACAAGCCTAACTTGGGATTGGAGGAATAAATACATAGAATATTTGAGGACCGACAAAGTACCCACAGATCCTAAAGAGTTGAGGGCGCTGTGCACAAAGGCAGCTCGATTCTGCTTGACCGAGGACAAAACCTTGTTCAAAAGAATGTTCGATAGCGCACTAGCTATATGTCTGGGATTGGGAGATACCGAATATGTTCTGAGGGAAGTCCACGAAGGCACCTGCGGGAACCACTCAGGCGCCGAATCATTAGTTTGAAAGGTTATCAGAGCCGGCTATTACTGGATCGATATGGAAAAAGATGCGAAGGAGTTCGTACAAAAATGTGATAAATGTCAAAGGCATGCTCCGATGATTCATCAACCCAGAGAACTGCTGTATTCGGTCTTGCCGCCATGGCTATTCATGAAGTGGGGAATGGACATTGTTGGCCCTCCTCCATGGGCACCGGGTAAAGCTCAATTTATCTTATTTATGACTGACTATTTTTCTAAGTGGGTTAAAACCTAGGCGTACGAGAAAATCAGGGAGAAGGAGATCATTGACTTCATTTGGGACCACATCATATGTCGGTTCGGGATGCCATCCGAAATCGTATGTGACTTCGGGAAATAATTTATCGGCAGCAAAGTGACCAAGTTTCTCGAAGATCATAAGATCAAAAGGATCTTGTCCACAACATACCACCCGTGGGAACGGACAAGCCGAATCGACCAATAAAACCATAATCCAAAACCTTAAGAAAAGGTTGACTGACGCTAAGGGAAAATGGAAAGAGATCCTGCCCGAAGTTCTTTGGGCATATCGCACGACTTCGAAGTCCAGTACCGGGGCTATACCATTCTCATTAGTTTATGGCGCCGAAGCTCTAATACCGATCGAAGTCGGTGAGCCGAGTGTCAGATTCCGATATGCAACAAAGGAATCAAATGATGAGGCCATGAACACGAGCCTGGAGCTATTGGATGACAGGCGTGAAGCGGTCCTTGTTTGATTGGCCGCCCAAAAGCAACAGATCAAGAGGTATTGCAATTGAAGGCTCAACCTTCGATACTTCAATGTGGGGGACTTAGTACTAAGGAAGGTCACACTAAAGCACCCAGAATTTGAACGAAGGGAAATTGGGTCCGAACTGGGAAGGACCATACCAGATTCTCGAGGTCACAAGGAAAGGATCCTATAAGCTCGGAATGACAAACGGAGAACAGCTGTTGAACAATTGGAACGTAACTTACCTAAAACGATATTACTGCAAGGTACAACCCCATTTTATTTATTTTTATTTTTGGACTAACACTTGCAGGTGGTCGACAAGGAGCGACACGAGGTATTTAGGTCTGAAAGCACACATTGCACTCTTTTTCCCTTAAACTGTTTTTGTCCCAATTTGTTTTTTTTCCGGCAAGATTTTTAACGAAGCAACAGTGGATCATGCTAACTTAGAAGCAAAGGCCGATCACGAATCGGTGTCGAAGACAGCACTAACAATATCCGAGGTTCCTCTAGAATCAACCTCGAATACTGGGGGGCTTTACCCTTGAATATCGAATTTTGCAAGAAAATTACTTCATAATAGAAGGGTCTCGATAGGTAAGATTCGTTGTAAGGGCCAAACGGTCAAACGAACCGTGCCCACAAAGGTTGCTCGAGCCCTGCCATAAAATATGTACGCATGTATAACTGTTTTTCACAAGAATAAAGAGAAGTACTTTCCTTGCAATTATCTTATGTCTTAGAAACATTTCCTCTTTATAATTTCATACTTTCGATCTCTTAAAGAAACGAGCTCAATGGACGATTATAACCAGAGTTCGGATGATCACTCCCTCACTCGGGGACTGCCGTCCGAAAAACAAACTCGAACAGATCGAACTATTAAACATCGGGGGCATAAGATCTCTAGGCTACACCTGAATTAAAATGATACGACTATATTAACACGGCTCGGAGACGTCCGAGAACCGTAACATAAAATAGGCCTTCGAAATTTTCATAACCGTTTTTAAAGGATACCCTCGGCCAACTATAATCTGAGTTACTTTGAGAGAAGGTTCCCGGTAACACCGAACCTCCAAGATGACTCAAAAATAAAAATAATGTAAAGACAGGGTTTGATCGAACTTACACAACCTAAGCTATTTTATGCTAAGGTATTCCGACCTTTGTGAATACAAGTAATAAAGCAGAGGAAAAGTTTGAAAGCCAAAAAGAAAAAGAAAGCCTTGTATATATTTACCCAATAATCTTTTTACAAAGGCCAGAATGGCTTAATTAAAAAATTTACAATGGCCGAAACGGCCTCAAAAAGATGCAAACGAATGCAAAAAATATAAAGGCCTAAGTTGCCTGGTCTTCATCAGAGGCAACATCTCCGCCCTCGAGATCTTCCCCGCCTTCAAACTCGCTTAAACTCTCGAAATCTTCCTCAGGAAATGCCAACTTCCGAGCCCTGACTTCTTCTACTTTGGCATTTTTGATTTCATTAGTATATCGAAGTCCCGAGCATGAACTCCCTTGAGGGCCTCCCTTCTAGATTGCCACCTTTCATGATCCACCATGCTCTTGGCCTGTGCCTGGATGGCCTCGACGTCAACCTTGAATTGGGACACTTTAGCATCGCTTTGGTATTAGCCACGACCACCTCAGATTTGGACGCCTCGAGTTCATTGGCCAAGTTTGCCTTATCAGAAATAGCCAAGTCCAATTAGGATTGAATCTACTCGATTTTCTTGACCTATACCGAGGCCTTCTCTTTTGTAGCTCGGAGCTGAGTCTCGGCCGACTCCAGTTGTGCTTGGGCAGCTTCCCTTTTTGAGGCTAAGCTGTCCATATATTTCTTGAACTCCTCAGCCTCAACTTGAATTGTATCTACCTGTGCCTGAAGATCCCTGATATGTTCAAGCCTTTGCTGGACCTGTAGGATCGGATCGTTAGTCACTATCTTCAATTCATTTGCACTATTGTGAAGAACTCGAAATACCTGCTCGGCCATCTCGGCATGCTAATTCCGAGCCGTTACTAAATTGGCCTGAAGCTTCTCACTGAGAAGTTTGTAGGTGTCACTCTTCTCAGTGAGGTCCCGAACCTCGGCCTCATGGTGAGTTAGTTCCTCCCGGTATCAGAGGAAAGTCTCATGATGCAACACCGAAGCCTGCAAGCATAAGGGAAGGTGTTATGGTTATTTACAACTTTAAATTTAGAGTATATGATAAGAAAGATACACAAAGTTACCCGATTTAATGTTTGTTGGGCTTCATTGAATAGGCATGGGGTTTCCACCTTGTTCATCACTGCCTGATCTTCTTCAGTCACCAAGCACCGAAGGTAGCTAGCGACCCCCACGGGGGCAGAGAAAACCCGGGCATCCTCCGGGATAGAGAAAGCTATTGACCGTCTTCGGTCAGGATCGACGCCCGGGGCGGGGAACCGGTTCACCAATTTTGGGCTCGAGGAAGACCTACTGGCTCCCGGTGATGGTACCTTCTTTGGCATCGGCAAGTCTCTGAGCCCAGTGAGATCCCCGAAGGAAGTGGACTCAAATCCGTCCAAGAAGTGGTGGATATCAGTCACCCCCGAGAATCATAGCGTCTGAATTCTGAGGGGACCCGATAATGTCGATCGCCCCAAGCTCGTCTCTCGGGATACCTTTCTCTGCTCGAGAAGCGTCGCCCCCAGTCTCTCTTTCGACCCCCTTAGCTGGGGGCAGAGTGGCCTCAACCCCTTATGGTTCGGGAGCTTCGGCTAAGACTCCCTCATCGACCTCCTCATGCCGGGACGGTCCGATTGCAGCATCCGCCGGTTCACCAACCCGCACACGGGCCACCAACTTGGATTTATCTTCTTCTTCTTCTTCTTCTTCTTCTTCTTCTTCTTCTTCTTCAGATTCATCCCTTAATCGGCGGATTGAGTCCGAGGTTAGAGTGCCGGTGCTTCCCTTGGGCTTGCGCGACCTCTTCTTCGGTTTCTTCTTTTTCGAGTTCGGGGAACTCGGGACCCTTTTCCTCTTCTTTTCATCACCCTACTCGGAGTAGGGGACTTGAGAGGCACATCCTCCTCACCGGATGGAGGCCTCATGGCAACATCATTGGGAAGACCTACAAAAGAAAATAAAACGATAAGAATTTGACTTTACGGGGAGGGAATTAAACATTATTGCATCAAAAGAGAAAACTAACCGTAATTACGGGCCTCCCATCGACCCTTCGATAATTCCATCCAAGCACGATCAAAATAGGGTCTCTATGACACAAGGCCCTCAACCCATTCCTTGAGTTCAGGAACTATGTACAACACTCGGTCCACAACTACAACACCAAAAATATCGATAAGGAAGGAGATAAGAGGTAAAACAACAAGATTGAACATTCAAGGCGAGGTAATACTTACGATTCGTGTTCCATTTCTCAGGAACTGGCATGTATTCGGCAGGGATCAGGTCCGAAGTCTTTATTCGAACAAATCGGCCCATCCAACCTCGGTCCCGAGCCTTATCAATACTCGAGAATGGGGCCTTACTGGCCCGGCGAGCAAGCTTGATCAGCCCTCCTTGATAGAGTCGGGGACTGTAGAGGTGCATAAGGTGATCGAGGGTAAAGAGACATCCCTCGATTTTGCTTACGAAGAATTGGAGGAGAATCACTATTCTCCAGAAGGAAGGGTGGATCTGGCCAAGAGTTACGTCGTACCTCTTGTAGAAAGCAATAATGATAGGGTCGAAGAGACCCAACGTGAAAGGGTAAGTGTAAACACTTAGAAAACCCTCCACGTGGGTAGTGATCGATTCCTCGGGCGAAGGTACCACCACATGTTTATCGACCCACTTGCAATCCTATTTAACCTTGGTGAGGAGGTCATCGGTAATTGTGCATATATACCTCAAGATTGGCTCACATCGACTCGGTACCGAGGATGTCTTTTCAATCTTAAAATCGGCAATAGTAGGACACCCTGTCGAAACAAATTCCTCAGGATGAGGTTCCACCGCAGCCCCGTCGCCGGTGGATCGTGATGAAGAGGCAACCTCCTTTTGCGGTACAGTCTTAGAAGTTTTCTCCATTGTAGAATAGAAAAGGGAATTAAGATAGTATGCAGCTTGCTAAAAGTTCAAGAAATTTGGGTGCAAGAGTTGCAAAGCAAAGGGAACAGGAGGAGCTTTGAACGTAAAGTTTTAATAGAGGAAGGTTAGAGTACTTATAACTTGCTGGTGACGGTTCAAAACTCATAGTGGCTGACCAGCAACTGACAGACATTTAATACCTCGGTAACTGGACCGATGGGACATTTCGATATCTATTTGTTTCTTACGTCATATTCGGGTGTATCGGTGACGTTCATCGCTTACGTCATGGCCCATCGAGACGGGATTCGAAAGTTCATATCGTTTCTCGTCATCTTCTCTCCGAGAAATGAGGGGACTATCTGTATACGGTCAAAATCAGGCTCGCCCCTTGTATGATTAATCGAGACTGAAATATGATAGGTTAAGGTTCGACCTCGTATTATATCACCATGATGCAAAATTAGATCATCGAGCTCGTGACCCAAAGACCGATCAAGATCGAGATCGAGAAAGAACGAGACCGAGCAAGATCGAGACCAAGCAAGATCGAGGAAAATTTACTGAGCCAAATAACGGACAACCGAAATATCCGCAATCGGTAGAGGATCACGGCAAAAATCTCGGCACATATCAAGGAGAGGCCAAGTAATTAGCAAATCATAAGATTTTTTATCCTGTATAGAATTGTACCAAGAGTAGGACACTCCTACTATATAAAGGGGGATCAGATCATTTGTAATGGACATATATCAATGCAACATAAAGCAATATATTGATATTTTCTAGCTTTTATTATCTTGTTACTCTATTAGCCTGTTCATACTTCAGTTGAAACATCTTTGGTTCAAAGATGGTCAAACTCGAGGGCCAAGGCAATTTAATACGCGTGGTTTGCATTTATTCTTTTATTGTCAATTTCAATATTAATTTGTCTTCTTAATTTGTGCAGAGTTATATCACGTATCCTTAAAACGCGTATAAATTCAATTGTTATACGTTTTTAAGGGTAAACAAAAATATAATAAAGAACGTATAATTGAGGCATTATATCTCGAGTTCTTGACACGCTCATGTAACCATATTCTACTACATAAGGTTGCGTACGACCTTCTCACAGTCATCTACGCAATTTTCAAGCTTGTGGACATCTGATATATTAAGTTAGATATATTCATAGAAGTTAAAAGTATTATTTATGCAACATTTAGTACTAAATATGTATTATTAAAGCATACTATTAAAATCTACTAAATACTAAATTTCATATTACTAATACGAAAAATAGACATGCTCTTCCTTGAAAACAAAACTAAAACAACGGTTGTTTGTATAATTTTTTTTTTTTTTTGGGTTAAATCAGATACTTAATTAAATAATAATTACAATACAAACATGTTTATAGGGCTTTCCAGGTGCCTAGCATTGTTGGTTAGAGTGTCATTAATATTACATACCAAAATTTTCCTACGAAATGCAGTTCCTACGATGTCTGTCCACATTACATCGTTAGCAAATACCAGAGTAATTACCAAAATCCATGTCTTGTCAAAAAGCTTCCTCTTTGCTCCCTCTTTAGCTAAAAGGTCATCCACCTGGTTTTACTCCCTAAAGCTATGATTGATGACTGGGTTCCCTATCGATCCATCAAAGACCTGCATTCAAAAATAATAGGATTGTAAGGCAAATGACTAGCATTTAACATCTTAAATAATGGAATAAGTGTTAATGGTTAGAAAAGTCAGGTTATGTTCCACTGATTAAAATAGATAACGTAGTCACCTTGTCCAAATTGGGCGCATAACAGCCAAGTAATTACATAAGTGTCGCATATTAAGCAAGTTATCTAACTAGAGCATTAGATTGCAGTGGTGTAGTTCATATGCTCTGAGATGGGAAAGCTCAGTTGAACATCACATTTGATGTGCAGCTCTTTAATCCTCGACTGGATATAAGGAGAATGGTTATGGCTATTGCTCAAAAGCTCAATGCATGAACAATACCTTTGCGCTACATTTTCTAATGCCTTGCATTGATGCTTAGTTTTCAATTGGTTTTGTGGCTCATTACAAA
>AWOL01S0002923.1:10702-27048 GCA_000715115.1 Nicotiana otophora
AACAACAACAACAACCCAGTGTAATCCCACTAGTGGGGTCTGGGGAGGGTAGTGTGTACGCAGACCTTACCCCTACCCTGGGGTAGAGGGGCTGTTTCCAAATGACACTCGGCATCCTTCCCTCCAAGAACTCCCCACCTTGCTCTTGGGGTGACTCGAACTCACAACCTCTTGGTTGGAAGTGGAGGGTGCTTACCATCAGAGCAACCCACCTTGTCTTTTAGGCCAGCAAAGTCTTTTATAAATGTTGAATTTAAAAAAATATCTTTTTTAGATCTCTTATGTGTAAAAGAAAGATCTCCTACGTGTAAAAGTAAATCTCCTATGTACAAAAATAGAGATAGGGTCATAAAACTAAAAATAAATTTGTAAAAGGCCAAAAAACCAATTGACCCCAATAATTGCTTGAATTTGGGATATGGCGCTTTTACGAGTAACATTGCACCACACATTTGAATTTTGGCCATCTTTTCAATTCTATTAGCAAAGTGGTCACTCAAATATACCCCAATTTAAAATACGGAAGAACTTCAATAATCGATACTGAATTTCAAATATTTTACAAGTGAAATTTTAGCATAATCGATACTGAATTTCAAACCTTTTAAAACACGTATTTTTTCAAGGGAAGAAATCGACAAACTCTATCAGTAATTTTTTATAGAATCTATCAGTAATTACATAAGTGTCGCATATTAAGCAAGTTATCTAACTAGAGCATTAGATTGCAGTGGTGTAGTTCATATGCTCTGAGATGGGAAAGCTCAGTTGAACATCACATTTGATGTGCAGCTCTTTAATCCTCGACTGGATATAAGGAGAATGGTTATGGCTATTGCTCAAAAGCTCAATGCATGAACAATACCTTTGCGCTACATTTTCTAATGCCTTGCATTGATGCTTAGTTTTCAATTGGTTTTGTGGCTCATTACAAACTTGTATTTAGTTTTATGACCTTATCTCTTTTTTTATACATGAAAGATTTAGTTTGACACATAAGAGATTTTATTTTTACACGTAAGAGATCTAAAAAAGACATTTTCTTAAATTCAAGATTGTAAAAGGCCTTGTAGGCCTAAAACCTGGACTGGACTTAGATTTCATTAATATCATAGCTATAATAATTGCTATTATTGTTGTTACCAATGCTTTCTTGTCATGTGTTTTGTCTTTGCTATGCTTTGCAACTTCAGAGGGAACCTCTTGATTGACAACCACTATTACTATTTTGGTTTACGTAGAATTTCCTAGCAATATTTTGTTAGTTTGTCTTAATTTCTTACGTTATAATTGCTCTTTCTTTAATGGAATATGATTGTTTCATTTAGAATCTTCTTGGAAAGTTGCATGTGGATATAAGTAATATAATACTATGATTTATATAAAATTTCTTAGAGATATGTATTACGTTAACTGTCTTAATTTTCTAATTAATTACTCTCTTTTAAAAGACTACATTTATTTCATTCAAAATCATATTGGGTAGTCTTCAATTCAATGTGGTATTATCACAAATTGCCAACACACACAAAAACATATTCGCACACGCAAAACACAACTCCATGATGCCACAATGCTTCTAGTTTGTTGTTTAAAATTCATAGATATATCTATTTGGATTTTATTCTTTTATCTCTTATATACTAAGTCATTAATATTGTATAGTGACTTTTTAATCAAATGATTTAATATATTTTACATGTTATTACATAAAAGTAATTTATATCCTCTAGGTTAGTACTACATTTTTCCGAAAATCTTATTTTGATATGTGTTTAGTAACTAAATACTAGGGATCCCTAAATACTAATTGTAGCGTCATTTGATTATATCCATATTACTACTAGTGAGTACTATTAATTTTAGAAATTAAAAATATAAAAATAAAATCCATTTAAAACTTTCAGCCTTATTTGCAAAACCTGTTATCTTTTGTCAAGTATATTTAATAAAATTATGTTTTGTATTTGTCAAACGTGCATCACACGTGCATCTCATGTTAAATAAAAAGATGCACGTCAAATATAAAAAAATTAAGTATATCATGTATATTAAAATATGTATATTGTTAACATATGTGCGTGAGTTATAAAATAAAATTATATGAAAAAGTGCGACCTTAAAATAATGAAAGGTAAGCCTATTTATGTGACTTGCACTACTAAATACACGTATTNGAAAATCTTATTTTGATATGTATTTAGTAACTAAATACTAGGGATCCCTAAATACTAATTGTAGCGTCATTTGACCATATCCATATTACTACTAGTGAGTACTATTAATTTTAGAAATTAAAAAAATAAAAATAAAATCCATTTAAAACTTCCAGCCTTATTTGCAAAACCTGTTATCTTTTGTCAAGTATATTTAATAAAATTATGTTTTGTATTTGTCAAACGTGCATCACACGTGCATCTCATGTCAAATAAAAAAATGCACGACAAATACAAAAAAATTAAGTATATCATGTACATTAAAATATGTATATTATTAAGATATGTGTGTGAGTTATAAAATAAAATTATATGAAAAAGTGCGACCTCAAAATAATGAAAGGTAAGCCTATTTATGTGACTTGCACTACTAAATACACGTATTTTTTCAAGTGAAGAAATCGACAAACTCTATCAAAACTTTTTGATAGAATTTATCAGTAATTAAAAAAGTGTTACATATTAAGCAAGTTATCTAACTAGAGCATTAGACTGCAGTGGTGCAGTTCATATGCTTTTAGATGGGGAAGCTTAGCTGAACATCACACATTTGATGTTCAGCTCTTCAATCCTTGAGCTAAGATAAGGGGATGTTCATGGCTGCTGCTAAAAAATTCAATGCATAAGCAGTAGGTTTCTGCCCCTTTTTCCTCCACCTGGACCTTGTCATTCATGGTATGTAGATTGGCACAACAGACCATGGATGGATATGCAGCTAAGTCATTCATGTAGTCCTCACAATCGTGATGCCACATTTTGACATATTACTGTATTTCAAAGGCCTCCCATGGATGTGTTTGGTTCCTTTGGTTCAACCATAAAAATGGTTGAGTTTGCCGTTGGTGTGCTTGGCAAATCTATGGCTGTGTCTGATTTCAACTTCAAAAACATCATAATTATAATGATGTTCACTACTGTTGTTATCATTAATTTTTTTGTCTACCATTTTTTTTGCAAAGCTTTGAACTACAAAGAGACATTTAATTTTTGGTTGATAAAAGAGACGTTTTGGTTTCCAAGACCTTTTGGTTTATATAGAATTAAGTGTCTTAATTTTCTGCACCCCGTTCAATTTTAGTCGTCAAGTATTTTAAAAATAATTTTTTATTTTTACTTGTCACTTTTCGCATATCAAGATAAAGATAATTTATATTTTCTGTTTTGGCCTTAGCATTAATTACTCATTCCAAATCATTTTTCAAATCTATTAAGACTATACAACAATTAATATGGGTATTATAGTAAATTATGTACTTTATTTATTATTTCTTAAAATGTGTAAGTCAATAGTGAATAAGTAACACGGAAAGAATAGGTTAATTACTCTTTCTCTAACAGATTTTGAATGAAACAAAGAGTAATTATCGTAGAAAATTAACACACTTAACCGTTTTTTCTACCACCTGCAAATTCATGTGGCATTGCCACAAATTACCAACACACACATAATACATGCACACACGCAAACCACAAATCTGATGCCATAATGCTTGGTTTGTTGTTTCATGTCCATAATTCTCAAATGATTGAATGGTTGAATGTATATGTGTATGTGTATGTGTTTATACGGTAGTAGTGATAGTAATTTAATTCTCTAGATAACTACAACGTGGGAGAATTTTCAGGAATCTTATTTTCAAGTGTAGTTTGGAAATTTGCCAAAAGCCAATTCTATTCTCAAGTGCAAAATGGATTACATTATTACATTATTATGGCATAAACCTTATTTCCTCTATCAATTCATTAATCAAAAGGAAATGATTTCAAAAATTCGGCTATGATAAGTAAATCAGTTTACTCTTTTTGATGCTACTCAAATCAAATAAATTACGAAATCCACAATAGCTGTAAATACCTAATTTTTGCATGCTTTTAATTCTCCTACATTTTTATTTTTGAGTTAATTTCTAGCTATTTTCCTTAAATGTGTGCACTTTAATTGCATTTTTATTCCGCAAAAATATCAAAATATTTTCCATTTTATGTATATTTTAAGATTAGTGATTTATTGTGATTTAGTTCTAATTGAGGCTAATTTAGAAAGATTGAGGGATTAGGCATTTTCTCCAACAATTTGGCTGGATTATGCCCAAATTGAAATGATTAAGTGACCAAAAATGCAATAGGCCACTCCATAAAAGGGCTGCCGGGAGAAGGGCTCGGAACAACGTAGTTTCCCTATTAAACTACGTCATTTTGTTTAGTTGAATCAAGATCAAATCCTGGCCACCTATTTTCTTTGATCCAACGGCCCAAAATCGATGTCATTTGAGGTATATAAATTTAGAAATCAGATTTTTCTTGGCTCCATTCTCACCTTCAAATCCTAGAGTCATCTCCCTCTTCTCTCCCTCCTCCTATGCGCCGCTGCTTCACTTATGCAGCCTGCCGAAAATCCCCATTGGCGGCGGCGAAGCTCCAATCGACCTCAAAACTTCACTATCTCCTGAACTCCCTCTTCTCTTTCCATATCTTCAACTCAAAACCCCCGAAACCTCGCTAATATCCATGAATAGGCAAAATTGTGAAACCCTAACCCCTTATATTTTCCCAAATTCGTGGTTTTCAGGACACTTCACCCCATACTACTTACATGGACGTTTAGAACTTGCCTCAAATCTACCATTTGGATTGGTCTTGGAGCCGAATTTCGATAGCCATTTTCCGACGACCAATCACCGTCCCGCAGCCACCACCACTGTCCAAACCTTCTCCATTTGCCTCCATTCCTACATCGATCAAGGCTCTAGTATTGATAAACACAGAAACCGACATTTGGTTTATTGGATTTTTAGTTAGGTATATCAATGATAAAGGTTTTTTCGAACCGTACATCGTCGCCTGAGCAATTGTAAATCCCGGTAGTTCCGTATCCCTTTTCCTTTTTCCCCTTCTTCTCCTGGCAGTTAGTTCCATTATTTTTTTTGATTTCGTTTATTATTACATCATTCGTTCAGTGACCGTTGCTAGTTATTAGTTGTTTTCTTATGATAGTTTGGTTGTTATACTTGTTGAATTCTGAATTTGATTTCTCGACCTAGCCGGTCGAATGCTTGGTTAATTAGCTGTTGAATATAGCTAATAGTTGTTGTAATCCCGTAATTCATTTGCGACCTAGTCGGTCGATCATTTTTTCGTTAGTATTTATTTAATCTGAATTTTCGATTTGGTGTGACCTAGCCCGTCGATTGTTTTGGTTGATTGTTTGAATGTACTTATGATTCAAAGTCTTGTTTTAGCCTTGTTAATTCACTAATTGGTTAAGTTTGAGTGTTTGAGCTTTGAATTCAGTCACTTTTTGAATAAAGCTAAAGTTGAAAGAGAAATAGTAAAAGTTTGGTTACTTTTTACTATTTGTGCGCAATTCGGAGTACAATACTCCAAAAATTCTGCTTATAGTTAGTAAAATATTGTCTATGGACATATTTTTAGTCAAAGAACTATCCTTTGAATAGTTTAGACAGATCTTTGGTAAAAAAAGTTATCACTTGGACATATAGCCGTCTCGATTGGCTGACCCCTCTATTGCACTTTCATAAAAGGAAAACTCTTGGATCTTAACTTACAAACCTGCAGGTCTAGAATAACCAACAACTCTTCCTCATAGGCCAAATTTTTATCAAGCTGCACCTTGATTAAGTCCAAAACATGTGATACGTCCTCATGGTACTTCCGAAGCATGGAAATATGAAATACCAGATATACCCCTGCTAGGCTAGGAGGCAATGCAAGCCTATAAGCAACATCCCCAACTTTCTCCGAAATCTCAAACGGTCCAATAAACCTCGGGCTCAACTTTTCCTTCTTCCCAAACTGCATCATGCCCTTATAGGCGATACTCGGAGGAGAACCTTCTCACCCACCATGTAAGCCACATCTCGAACCTTCCGGTCCGCATAACTCTTCTCCTAGACTGAGCTATGCAAAGTTGCTCCTGAATTACCTTAACCTTCTCCGTAGCATCACAGACCAAATGAATGCCCAACAAATTCAAGGCCTCGTCTCCTATAAATAAGAGTTCTTTCCTCACTTCAAAGGGTTTTTAACTCTACTACACATCTTGCACATCAGATTTTTTGAACACACAATTTGAGAGTGAAACAATCAGCTGAATACAGATTTCAAGCATCCTTTGGTAGCTGAAAATTGAGAGGAAAACTCTTTCAAAAACATGAAGTTGTTAAGTCATTTCTGGATTCTTTGTTCTTTAAGTTGCTGATTTTTAAGGTGTTAGTTTGTTGTTGTCTCTTGCTGAGTTTGTTGTTTGTATGGCCCAAAAGAATAGATCTTGCTTTTTATACAGTTAGATTGTTGAAGAATAGGGTTAATCGTAGCCAATATTAATATTCAATGATAGATCTAGCATTTTAAGGCGAATATTTAATGTATAGTATAAAAGAAGACAATCTTGGGATAGTAATGGAACAATAAAGACTTAGAATTATAAAGGATAACAATAAATGATAATAAATGACTTTAAAATAGTAAATGAGATAAAGATAACCCGACAAGGATGAGATCTTCAAATGTATTTTCTGACAATGATGGATAATGATAAACAATCATGTATTCCGATCTTTTTTGGATTGGGAGAGAGGGATAAAAGGAGGAAAGTATAAATTCAAGCTTTGTTTCTATTCAATAAAGTCAGAATCTTGTACATAGAATGTGGATGAATTTCTATACAATAGGTCCAATCCCCTTTTCTAATCTACATCTCTTCTTATTTGTAAGAGCACTGGGCCACAAAACCCTAGATAGTATAATAGGAGGGACTATCCATTAGAATATTCCCTAGGGAATCTAAACCGTAAGACTGGTCATCACTACGTACTGAGGATGAATGCCCGTCCTCGTCCTCATCTTATACCAATCTATTTCGACCCCGACACCACTTTATCTTTCATATCTGACCTCTACCTTTTGGAGTCATATTGACACATCACAACCATCAGAGGCTTGCTCTGATGGTAAGCAAGGTGGGTTTTATAGACAAGGTGGGTTGCTCTGATGGTAAGCACCCTCCACTTCCAACCAAGAGATTGTGAGTTCGAGTCACCCCAAGAGCAAGGTGGGGAGTTCTTGGAGGGAAGGATGCCGAGGGTCATTTGGAAACAACCTCTCTACCCCAGGGTAGGGGTAAGGTCTGCGTACACACTACCCTCCCCAGACCCCACTAGTGGGATTATACTGGGTTGTTGTTATTGTTGACTAGGTCAAACACATAAAATAAAGTTTTTACCAATACAGTTAGTCCCTCAATTTGTCGAGTTCATCCTCAGGGACATGCTAGATAAGTGGGTAATTATGGACATAGCCGTGTTCAAGGGCGAACGGCATGGAGTTAGGAGAGTTATTTCGAATCCATGTCGTCTTGATTTTTCCGGGTGACCTTTGGAGAGAACCTAATGTTGTTTAGACGTGACGTCAAGAATCATGATGACGTCTATTCCTGATACATTATGTCAGAACACGCGTAGCTTGTGGATTGGCTCTTCCGTTTTGATTGCGGCTGAAATTATGACGAGTCGCTTCGAATCCGAATGTCCCTCTTTAAAAGGGCGGATGATCACCACTATTTGAATTCCATATTCATTTCTTGCTGCCTGGATCTTTATTTTCTCCAAATCTTCTTACCTTGTCCACCATTCTCTAAATTTCTCTTCCATTCTCAAATTTCATACCTTTATAAGCATGTCTAGTTTAGAGAGAAATACGCTAATGCAACGCATAGTGCGTAGCATTAGTACAAAATTTTGTCAGACAAGCTAAGTTCAGAGAGTTTACAACCGAGAAAATTGAACTAATGCAACGCACCCTACGTAGCACTGTGAGACGCACCCTGTGTAGCACTGTGTGACTCATGAAGTGTCAAAAGTTTGTAGGTTTTTTCACTTCGGCTCAAAGAGGGTAGTTTCGTTTGAGTTCGCTCCTACTTGGTATAAATACACTAGAAACACGTTTTTAGGGGACTTTTGACCTTAGAAGCTTCGGGAGAGCATTGGAGGCTATAAGACACAAGATTTCATCATCTTTCCATCAATTCAATACGGGAGTTTGGATTGTAATGTTAGATTGATGATTTCTTCTTCTTTAACTCTTTTTGTGATGACTTCCTCCATAATTATGGAGTAGTTTACCTTAGGGTATGACGTGATTTGGTGACTTGGTTTTTGTTTATAGATTTCATTACTGCTTAATTGCTTGAATTTATTGGAAGAGCTTTAACTCTAGTTGTGATTTTATTCATTATGTTTTAATCGAAAAAGGAGCATAATATTGAATATTGTTGCACGCATGCCTTAATTTATTTTGGTACTTCTTTATAATAATCGAAAGAGCTTTGTGATCTACCTCTTAAATAAATATTGAGAAATATTCTAGAGAGGTTTCTCTTAGACTATTCTTACCAATAGATTCTTGCAAGTTTCACCGCACTTCATATTAGTTTAGTTGAAAGATTTAGATTTAATCGAGAGAGGAGTCTGAATCGGAAGCATAAGTTAATCACCTATTGAATTCATGAGAATCGATAGAACCCCAAGAGTGAAATATAACAGTATCATATACAGAATCAAAACATTGCACCTATCATGTTAAAACTATTGTTCCTCACATCATAAGAAACCGACTTTGCTAATCTCTGGTTTGTTGAAGTCAATAGTCAATTGCTTTACTTTAATAGTTAATCGTAGTTTATAACCATTATAAATCAAGTTTTGATCATCCTGAATAGCGTTAAGCTAGAAATTACTTGAGCATTGTTTAAGTTCAATCCCTGTGGAGATGATCATTAAACTATACTATTTTTGGCTAGCGAGCATTAATTTTGTGTTATGTTTTGCGCTCGTCAAATTTTGGCGGGGTGGCCGGGGTTAGCGATTAATAGTGTTCAAAATAGTTTTTGGTGCTAATTCAGGAATTTATTTTATTTTATTATTTACGGGTTTCTCTTTCGTGTGCAGGTAATAGGTTAAGTTCGTGGTATATGACTTGATCTTCTTCAAAAGAAGTAATACCCTACAAACCGGAGTTGGAAAATACCCCCGACAACTAAGAAAAGGGAAAGATCTCACCAGAAAGTTCTTGGGGAAACGTTCAACCCAAGAACACATGGCTAATAATGGTGACGATGAGGTAAATTTAGCTGCAAGAGAGGCAACACAACATAGAGTAGAAGCTGCAAGGATAACTGCTAAGGAGATCGTCGAAGATGATAAGGGTCGAAGATTCAATCTAAGTCGACCCTATATTGAAGAACAGTTTGAGAATGTGGCATCCAGGCCTGGTAGAGTATTGAGTGATTATGCTAGACCAGTCTACAATCAGGGATTATCCAGTGTCAGACCTTCACCAGTAGCAGCGAATAATTCCGAGTTAAAGCAAGGCTTGCTTCAAACTATCCGGAATAATTGTGTCTTCATAGAGAAAGTGAATGAAGATCCTAACAATCACTTGATGGATTTTGAGGAAATCATGAACACCTTCCAGTAACGGAGTGTCGAAAGATGCAGTCTACCTATGGGCATTCTCCATTTTACTGAAGGATGACGTGAAGCACTGGCTTCGTAGCTTACCAACGGGGTCGATCAGGACATGGAAAGACATGACTAAAAAGTTTCTTGACAAATACTTCTTAGCTGTAAAAATAGTGAAATTCATAAGGGAAATTCACAAGTTCTGCCAGACGGACACTGAAACAGTTTTTGAGGCTTGGAAAAGATTCAAGGAGATAGTGAGGAAGTGTCGGCATAATGGGATTGAATTGTGGATACAACTTCAGGACTTTGGGGATAGACTGACACCTCTCTCACGACGAACTCTAAACACTGCAGTCAGAGGTCCTTTAATGAAGAATACTCCTGAGGAGATTGTGGTAATTCTTGATGATCTCTCTGACGATGCTAACTAGTGGCCTACTGAAAGTAATGATGGAAGGAAATTAGTTGGGGTTCATCAATAGATTCTAACACAGCAATGCAAGCCCAGCTACACGCCATGGACAGAGAGATAAGAAAGTTGACCTTAGCCAAGTTTCAGATCTAACCATCACCAGTTTGTGATTTCTGTGGAATGGGTCATCCAATGCATAAGTGTCAGGACTTAGCTGCAGATGAAGTGGTAAATGCTGTGGGAAGCTTTGACAGAGGCAACTACCAGAGTGGTAATAATTTTAATTCTATAGGACAGAGGCACCCAGGCTTTTCTTGAAACTTACCAAGTGGTAGCCTGAACTCATGGCAGCAAAATAACTCTAGACCCCAGGGATAAGGAGCTCCAGGATTTCAAAATCAACAGAGGCAACAATATCAGCCTCCACAGTCTAATCAGTCTAGCATGGAAGATGTGATGAAGGCCTTTATTGTTAAGACAGGTGAGAGGCTTGCCACCCATGGTGCATCTATCAAGGAACCGGGCACATCTTTTCGAAACTTGGAAAGATAGGTTGGGCAACTAGCTAATCTATTGTCCAAGAGGATTCCAGGTACTCTCTCTACTGATACTGAAAGAAATCCAAAAGAGACAATAAATACAGTGTCTTTGAGGAGTGTGCACGTATTAGAGGATCCTAGGGCAAAATAAAAGCATGAGTTGATTGAAGGACAGGTAGAGATTGTGGAGCAGAAAAATAACAACATTCAAGAAGGTGAAGTAATGGTCCAAAGAAGAAGGGGAAGACTAGATCTCAGAAAAAGGAAAGATAATAATGCAATAAATAATGAGACCGAAGAAAGCAAATACATGCCTGCTCTACCTTTCCCCCATAAGCAAAGAAGAGAGAAGTTAGACAAACAATTCGAGCACTTTCTAGAAGTGTTCAAGAAGGTGCATGTGAATATACCTTTCATAGAGATGGTTTCACTGATGCCAGCTTATGCTAAATTCATGAAGGAGATATTGTCCAAGAAGTAGAAAGTGGAAGAGACATCGGTTGTCAATCTGAAAGAGCATTGTAGTGCCATTTTGTAAAACAAGCTCCCTAAATATGTGAAGATCCAGGGAGTTTTACTATACCTTGCTCTTTAGGAAGTACTACATTTCAAAAATCTTTGTGTAATTCAGATGCTTTTATTTATCTTATGCCTTTGTCTATTTACAGGAAATTAGAGGGAGAGATAGGAGAAATCAGGTCGATACCTGTGTCCTTGCAGCTGACAGATCAGACCACAATCATACCTGAAGGAATAGTGAAAGATGTGTTAGTTCGGATGGACAAATTTGTGTTCCCTGTGGACTTCATTTTTGTGAATATGGAGGAGAATAGGGAGGTACCACTAATTTTACGAAGACCCTTCTTGTCTATGGGTAGAGCAATTCTGGATATTCAGGAAAGGAAGCTCATGCTCAGAGTGGGGGAATAAAGGTTGATCTTCAAGATGGAAGAAGAAAGGGGGCCCTGAAAGAGCAAATTTGAAAGAGTGAAACTGATAAGTGTGGGGTGTACCCAAAGAAGGCGGAAAAGAAGCTCTCAGCATGGATGTGTGCACCGGGTCGGGTGTGCAAAGGAGATCCCGACTTCGATTCAGACCCCGACTAGATGAATCAGGAAAGTTTCCCTTACCTTTTACTTTTTATTTGTGTGTCATGGGGACATGCCACAATTTAAAGTGTGGGGCAGGGATGTAAATATGTATATGTGTTTTTGTTTCTGTTTCTTTAGATGTTTCAGTTTCTTTAGATTGAAAAAAAAGAAATTTGACTTTTTCCGACGATGGATTTCCTCGATTGTCTTTTTGAGGGATCAAAGTCGAAGAAAAAATATTTTTTTTAGGCAGTGTAACAATTCCCTCTTGGTTTTTCTTTGCGCCGCGATTCTTTTCCAAGGGTTTTGCTTGAACCGGATGTAGTTAGTTTTTTTAATTAGGAATAATGAAGTCTTGTGCTATGTATTAAATGTAGATGACTTTTCTTGATGTTGTTATGCCTTGAGAGTAGTGAGTGCCTTAGTTGTGACGCCTAGGCTCAGTTCTTGACTCTAGACAAGTGCCTTAAATTAGTTGATTGTGACTTTGCTTAACTGCTTTGACTAGAGAGTCAGTATAGATCTGATCCTGAGTGAGTTATGTGCTATGTATGGGTGAGGTTGTTGATAATTTGTGCATGTCAGTTGATGTCTAGAACGTGCCCCGTGTGTTAGCGAAATAGTAGTCTTGTTCAGTCTAGGAAGTGATATATGCGTTTCTTTGTTGAACCAGATATATGTTTTATCCACCTAATTGTTGTGTATCCTAGTTAGCCTTTTTGAGCCTGCAATCCTGTTTTCTTTGGCAACCACACTACAAGCCTGACTCCTTTGTTTGAATTGACTATCCGTTTGAACCTTTTACCTCTCTATGAGCACTTGATATATTTATAAGCTTGTTAAAAGCTAAGTGGGGGTATGGTTAGGTTTTTGAGTGGAACTATAGAAAAGGAGAAAGGTGAACTATTTAAAAATAAAATTGTGAGAGCCACTTGTAGGGAATTGAAAAAAGAAGAAGAGAAAATCAGAATCTAGAAAAAACATAAAAAAATATTGGTGTTTGTATATATTAAAAAGATAATTATTCCTTGCTAGTGGTAAATCTTGTTATGTTTGTGCTTAAAGAAATTGGGAGCTTGGTGCTAATATGATGTGAAGGGTAGGGTTTGGTTCGACGTAAGTATGGGGTTTGAATTGGTGAAATTGTATGTATTAAATTGTTCAGGGAGGTGTAGTCACTATTATCTAAAATGTGTCATACCCGTCCCGCAACCTACATTATAATCGAATTTAGTCCTACTTGAACCTTGACTGAATGAGCTCAATTAGTAGAGTACTACACTGCGGACAAGCCTATGGTACATTCTCTGTGGCACGTGAATTTTATTTCTGAGAGAGTTAATTCTTTCTATCTTGAGTTCCTATTTGTTTTTGAATTTTATTGTGTATAGAACTACTCTCTATTGTTTGTATAAGGGCACATGATTTGCGAAGTTAAGGTAAAGTCTTTGTCTTCTGTGGTAGAGTAAGTGAACAGGTTGTGAAAAATGCGTGGTGTTTTTGAGTCGAGTCTTGAGGTTAGGATGTTATGATATGGTGCTTAGTCTATTTTAAATATTCTTGGCATTATGCATTAGGGAAGTTGTCTGATGAGAAGGTCGATTCTATGTGAAGTGTAGTTTGATTGCTCGAGGATGAGCAATGGTTTAAGTGTGGGGTATGTTGATACTCAATTTTACCCTCATATTTTTATAAATATCATATATACTTTCAAATATCATTTTTGTATCATCACGAATTTACAAGAGTCATATAAGTACTTTCTGTAAATTCTTTTATAATTTTTAAGGCTTTAAAATTAATTTTCTTGCATTTAAGTTATTCAAATATTTATTAATTACTCCTTCAAATTATTTTGTGATGACTTAATCATCCAAATTTATTATTTACACCTACATATATAATTTACAACATTTTACTTCATTTTATATAATTACATATGCATTTTTGAACTATTTATACATTTTTTGGAATAATAGCCTATACTTTACAATTAATTGCATTTGTCATTTTTATTCAGGGTCAAAATAATTTTTTATATTTTTATAATATTCAAATATTATTTTCAAGTATTAAGTTTCATAAATAGTATTTTTATATTTATTTATCTATTTTATTAAATTATTTTTCCCTTAACTTATTGTATTTAAAATCTGGCCCAAAACAGGCCAAATTTCGGACCCACTTCACCATTCCACACCCTAAACTCCAGCCAAATAACCCCTAGCCCAATACAACGACCCGTTACACCCGACCCAGGTCATTTAAATCTCAGTCGTTGATCTAAACGGCTCACAACACTTCCCCCCTTTCTCCATATATCCCTCACCCCAAACCCTAAAGACCATTCCTCCTGCCCAACCGCCTTTACGTTCCTTTATTTCCCCACTCTCACACCAACATTAGCCGCCTCCTCCCAAATCTCCTCAAAACCCGGCTAAATCATGAAATTCTTTCACGATCTGCTTACCTTATTTGCACTATCTCGTTATCATTCATACTCTCGTGGTATTACTTAGTACTTGCCCGATTTTGGCAGGTATTACCTCTCCGAATCGAGTGCAATCATCCTCAACCTACATGATTCAGACGAAAATCCATCTATATACACTCTTAATAAGGTCGTATGGGTCCGATTCACCGAGATTCTTGGCTAATATTTGACTACTTGTTAAACTAGGGTTTGTCCGATTTTTACCTATTCTGATTCAGAATAGGCTATGCATGTGATTTTCCTTTTCCTTGCTTGAACTTGATTGATTTGCTTTCCTTGTTTGTTTCCTAAATCGACTACTATATAAGCCCCCCTTTCCCGTTCCCCTCTAAGGATCAACGATTCATTACTCAACTACCGTTACAGCTACTCTGATTCCTCTATACTTTCTGCACTCTTGGCTCTTGGCCGGCTGAAAGCCAAGGCCACCAGATTTCGATTTACTAACCTTCTCCGTGAGCGCTGTCCGGGGTTCAACTGAAACCCTTAGGAACTCTGATGCATTGAGTTTTAGGTTCTGTTGCTCTTTCTACTATCAACAATTGAAGTATTGTTGGAATTATTCTACTTGTTTACTTGTTTGTCAATTCTTAACTGGTAAGTGTCTTTGACTCTGTCAATTTCATTCTTCCTCGTTGTGTTCATGTTTTGCACATCTACATCACTTAAACTTTGTGAATATATATGCTATTGTGTTACCCCTGTCATTTTATGACTTAGAACTTTTCTAGCATCTAAACTTGTCCAACTTCTGACTCCGATGTATGCCTAGTGTATGCGTTCAGCATGAATGATTCTTACTGCCTTAAGCATGCCCAGCCTAGTGTGTTTTGTGTGTTTGAATGTTTATACCTGCCACTCATCCTGATTTTATCTTCCTGCCTTGTTCTGTACCTTTGTGATAAATCAACTCATTTGTTCTAATTCCTGTTGGATTATTCATGTGTACTTAATACCCTACTAGAGTTAGTTCTTAGCCATTTTGTTAGCCAAACATATTGCCCTGCTAATTATGAACTTTAAGGTCTATTCCCTGCCTGACTTAATCCCATGCTGTCTAGTACTACCTATGGTTTACAAGGTGAAAGTGCATCATTCAGCTTTTCTCTTATTTGTAATCTGATAGTCTAGTTTTGATGTATCCTTGCCTACTAAGTTCTGGTGTTGCTTAAGCCTCTTGTGCTATGACTGGTACTTAGCTTGTTCAAATTAAGGTTTGTTTGTAGACCATGTCCACCAACTTGTTTGATTATGCTATTTTCATTAGTTTCTCATGTTAGACATCCTTAGGTGAGAACTGTCCATGATTTTATTAGACTCTCATGTTTAAAATCTCATGAGGTTCTTTATGCTAATCCTAGACCATGTTTGCTTTAAAACTTTACTTGAAGTAGTATGCTATCTCATGTTGGTCAATCCTCTCACCTTGGCTTTGTTCTCAAAGAATGCAAGCATGAACCTACCTTATGTATGCCCTATGAACTTGTCAATATGCTTTAGTGAAAATTGCTGTTAGATACAGTTTTGAGAATTCAGTGTGTAGACTTCAAAAGGTTGTTTAATTAATCCCAAGTGTAGTTTGTTACTTGTATGGTTAAGTTTGGCATCCGGCTGGGTAAGTAAGTCATCCATTTGGGCCTGGTTTTGATCTATGTGTGTTGTTGGAGTTGTACCTTGTAACTGGCACACGATGATGCCTTGGGTGAGCCTGTGATTTGAGTCTGATGTTTGTGCAAAGAATGGGGCTACCGAAGACCCAGAAGTGTCACTGGGCTATTTTCTTTGGGCTTGTAATTGCTTATTGGGCCTATATTTGTTTCAGCTTGTAATTTGGTCACATTTGAAGCATGTATTCTTCCACTTGGGCCTGTAATAACTTGTAATAAACAACAGCTGGGGATTAGTGAAAGGTTGGGGGGAGGGGGGGTTGGGATACTCTATCTTCGCATGAATGGGTAGAAAGCATATTTATAGGGCTCTAATTGGTTATTTGCTTTCCATGTCCCACTTTTGGGAATTATCTGCACAACGTGTCGATTAACTTGTCTATTCACTTAGAAAGTATGACCTAGGGTTAACATAATTCCTTAACTTGCAAATGTTAGTAAGTATG